>SKCR01036380.1:0-218233 GCA_019454045.1 Zanthoxylum bungeanum
CCACATGACACATGTCATTCTATGCTTTGCATGTAGATTGTGTACATTGCACTCAATTGCATTGCATGGAGTTTGAGTGTTTTGACACTCTAAGCCATTGCATGTTATGTGTCATAATTTTATTATTAATTTAATGAAATTATGGCATAATATAAATTGATTTTTGGTAAATCATTTTAATAACTTAATACACAATTTATCTCTCTCAAATTCTTCTCCCTCACGGCAATGGTGGCCATTCTCACTGGTTTGAAACCAGTTTGGGCGTGGATAAGGGAAGCAAGAGTGGTTTCTCATGGTGAGAAATCAAGTGCTAGCACACTTTCAAGTCTTGCGAATGGTGAGGGAGGTTCGACCATGAGGCGGACTCATCCGATGGATTTGGGAGCTTCGTTTTGAGAGCCTGAAACTGCCAAGACAGTGAGCATGGACTGGTTGCAGTAAGCTTCCAGGCAGTGCGTTTTTGGCATGATTCGTCTTCAAATCGACATAACCGATCAATGTAAGTATTCCGCTATCTTCATTGGGTGTATTCACGCATGTTTTCATGTCTTGATTTGATCTTGGGACCTTAGTTTACCAACAGTATGTTGCCTTCCATGTATGTCTCCCTTGAAGACGTTTACTTACCAATAGGCATAATGCCTTGTGGTACAACAACTAGTGTCCAAAATAGTGTTATACATGGAATGCATTTCGGACTCATGGCACTTTGCCATAATAGGGAGTCGATACCCTCGTATCTCTTCCTCAAAACGTAGTCGGTTGGATATACCTCATAAGATTGACATCTTTATGAGGTAGAGATCAGAAACCCATACCCTAGGTTGTTTTCTGACTCTATCCGATCTACGAAGTTCTTGTGTATTTGAAGATTAATGGTATAGATTCATCATAGATGAACTATTTGTGTTCCATTAAGGACTTCGTGCCGTGAACAGTATTACTCTGATTTCATCGAGTATCACTATCCTCCCACTGACCACTGATATCGGTATTCCTCTCAGGAAAACCGCATGGTGAGCAACAATCATATTGTTCTCATGTGAGATTTATAAGTACTATACTTAAGGTTTCCCTTAGGATAACCTATATTGGCACTTATCCTTTGGGTTCTTAGTTTGGTATCATCCAAACGTTATGCCTGCATACCCAAATTATTAGGAGTAAGAAACGAAACCCCGTTTCTTTCCTGTTCATATCCTATATGACATCTGTCAAACAGATTATATGGAACCTTATTCTAAATAAGTTTTGCACTGTTAATACATATCCTGTTTGAAGGAAATGATAGCTCAAGCGACTCGTGATAAACCTTATCTTGTCCAACAAAATTCAGTTTTTAGTTCGGACACACCGTCAAACTGACGTGTCTCGGGAGGAGTCCTCATCTGAAAGAATACCATACTTTTTCATGTATGTATGAAACTTAATGCTTAAGTATTTTCATTACGGTCTTACCGCGACGGTATAATACTATAGCCGATCTGTTTATTACTATTTCGTGTCGAAACTCTAAAAGTTTCCGAATTGTGTTCTCAAAAGAAACACATAACCATAACGTGATGCCACATCCGTTAAGGTCACGAAATATTCATGTTCACATCTAGCCTAGCTAGATATGGGCCCACTTATTTCACCATGAATAGGGCTAACAGATCGGTGGCTTTCACACTATTACCAAGTAAATAGTGTTTTAGGTGTTTTACCTAATAAACTAGATTCGCAGACCTTATTTGAATAGTCAAATCAGTCCTAGTACCCACTCTTCAAAAGTGTGGATATACAAGTCTCGTTAATTGTGTCCTAGACAACAATGCCACAAATAAGTCTCTATTGATCAAATCAATTTGAGCTATATTTGTCATTTTATATGTTTGAGATTTTATTTATATTCAAAATATAAATTCTGTTATTTACATCTAATGTATTTATCTCAGTATCATCTTTATATAATAAAACACTTAGTGTTCTAGAATATAAAGGTTTATCCACAATGGATTAAACACTGATATAGAGATAATGTCTCTAGTCAAACTAGTTACATTATAACAGTTCCTAATTTAAGTACACACCCAAGGGGTAGTTTCCTAAACTTAGGTATCTACGGTCGAAACAGCGACTTGTCCCGTTTCCGATTCGCAGAGCAATCTCAGCTTGAAGTCAGTATCCTGCTCAAAGCAGATTCTGAACATCAATACATATATTTTTATGTACCACACTAAGTATTTAAATCTAATTTCAATACTAGTAGTGAAAATAACTTTGACAAATATTTTTAAAGTTAGAGCCTCGCCTTTTCTTTAATTCCTTCGTGTCTTCATATCCAATGGTAGTCATTTTGGTATATGTCAAATTATCCTTTTCAATATTTTAGGAACCTTAGGCCAAGCCTTGGTTTTTAGAATATCGAAACGATGTGCAACCTCGTGCTACATGCCCAATTGCAAACTTTGACTCTATCTCCTCTAGAATAGTCAATTAATTCTCCAAGAATTATAAATTGCAATTTTAATACTTCTTAAATCTAAAATTAGATTTATGACAAGTATATTAAATTAAGCATTAAAGTCATCATCACATAAATCTTCCAAAGATTTTTATGCTCTACTTATTTTTTTGCTTTTTTGGGCGTAAGGTATAATAAGTTATTTTATCAAATAAAGTAACCTATTATTATTTTCCCAATTTGAAAATTAAATCATTTAAAATTTTAATCCCAGATTATATTTTAAATATCCAACTTTTCAATTCTTATCTTGATTACAATAGTCCAACTATTTAATCAACGATTAGTGGTACTATATATATTATAATGATTAATAGTCCAACTATATAATCAAATATAATCCAAATTAATTAACCTCAATTACATTGATTACTATAATCCAATTATAAAATCAACTGTAAACTGAAATTAATTAATTCAAATATATTGATTAATATAATCCAATTATATATAATCAAGTATAATACAGTCCAACTGTTTATTAAAACAACAATTTAAATATTAGTCCAACTAACATTTATTACGACGAAATAATTTGAATGAGCGCGTATGGCGAGTAATTGAACGAATATTGCAAATTCAATTCTTGCCTCCCACTATTTTTCGTCGAGCCTCTAACCCTCTGTCGAGTACTCGGGAAACCGTGTTTCCTAGTGGGCTAGGATCCCGTTAAATATCACACAATCTTGACTTGGCCAACAAATTGTATGATAATTAACTAGGTAGATCTCGAAGATCAATTGGATCTCATCCAACTCCTAGATCCAGTAGGTGGACATCCAAGTCCCAAACATATATCTAATATATGCCTATATATCGAATATATACCCTAACCTTTTTCCTCTGAATCAACTAGGCCTTGGCTTTGGCACAACAAACCTAGTGATCCCAGTCAAGCGCGGACCCATTGATATGGAAGCTTTGTAATCAATGTCAATGGACAAGAAGTGGTCTTGACTTTGGCCAACAAACCACAACTTGGACACGAAACCGATATGGAACAAAGCCTCGTGATTAAACACATCTTTGACGGACAAGGGCTTGACTTTGGCCAACAACCCCTGCCAATCTCGGATCTTGAGTAAGAATCACTCAATGGAAGGAAAATAAACGCTTGATATTTAACGAGGGTTTTTCGCGTGCAAATTGGCTACCAATTTAGTTATCTTTGTTAAGGTCTCATCATCATACACCCTTAAACATGCATTCTAAAACATAATAAAGCGAGTAAAAAATAAATAATAATGATATGCGGATGGATACTACATTGATCCTAGATCAAATCTCTCCCTTTCTCACTCAAGCTAGCACTTGTACTACTTCTACCCGTTCACTACACTTCTAAGAAACCTCATTTCATGAGGGGATAGAATGAGAAAGAGAATACAAAGAGAATAGGTAGGTGATAAGGCTGGACTCGCAGGTCCAATTTAATAAATCGAATTTATTACAACAATTCTAAAATGCCCCACCCATCTAATATCCATCCGATATACATTATTCATGCATCACAACCATGTATTCCTATAAGCATGCTATCAATCAATCTAATCAAATTAATTAATCTGATAATTATGTGATCATCCAATGTTCAAACAACGATTTGATTTTGTTCGAGTCAAACTCGTTTTTGCGAATAAGTACTTAAAGTACGAATTCCCGAATTAAATTAAACTACACAATTAAATCCAATTCAATTGGTTAAATTCTAATTGACTATTTAATTCCAAATTAAATAAACACACTTTAATAAAAACCCTTTTCGACTTAAATTCCAAATTTAATCGCTACGGGTCTCAAAGCCCGATTAATATCCCATATTAATTTAATTAAAGTCTAATGGGCTTTAATTAATTTCTTAAGGGCGTGGTCTTTAGTCAACTCGGGTCAAACCCATCCAAAGTCCAATCCGGGATTACCCCATAAGCCTTTAAATTAATTTTGGCCCATTAGGCCCAATTAAATCCTAAAGGTCCATTATGTTGCATTTGGGCTTATGGATGCGGTTTTGGGCCCAATTGGATCCAAACCAATTTTGCCTAAAACAAACTTGTACAACCAAGCCCATAGCCCAATAACAACAATTCAAGCTCAATTTCCAAATTAGCCCAATTAATTAAATTACACAAATCCAATTTTGCAATTTAATTACCTAAAGTGTATATCATGATTAATCACCCAAATTAACATTTCTAAAACATCAATTCATACAATTAATCATGCTCATTTTTATCATCACATGTCCAACACATTTTGATTAAAATCAAACCCATATACATGCTCTTTAAGTCTCGGCCAAGGGAGTGATTTTATGTCCGATTCGTTTCAATCCAATTAAAACACAATCGACATTAAATCAATACTTCTAATCGTTTCAAGTCATCCATGATCACAAAAAAACAATTCCAAGACATTTAGGGCACTATACCTATTCGGCCAAAATACTCAAATTGGGAAATTTGTTCCAAACAATTTTTAATCAAATTGATCCAACCAATCATCAATTAAAATACATCAAGCATACTTTATCATCCAATTTCATAATTGCATGCTTAAATCAATTTTACCCAATTTTCAAGCTTTATGACATTCTTGGCAATTTGGGGATTTTACATCCGATTCGAATTCAATCCAATTGATTCTACAATCGATATGTAAATCATCATCCCAAATGATTTCCAACCACCCAATTGTCAAAAATCAAAAAATCCCATGACAATTTAATCATCAAATTTTCGACCAGGTGAATTTGGGGGGAAAAAAGATCCAATCCATTTTTCACAATGACCATTTCTGAACGACCATGTCAATCTTCAATTCAAACACAATTAAGCATACAAATCCATCCAATTTAATTTATCATGCTCAAATCAGTTTGCCCAAATTTTAGCCCTAACATTTTTCATGCTTTTAACCTAAGCTCTTGATGCCATTGTTGAGTTTCTATAGGTCCCAAGATCAAAACTCAAGCATGAATCATAAGCGAATACAACGACGGAAGTGCGGATACTTACATCGAGCGGTTGAGAGACGATTGGCAACAAAACGAACTGAATTCTGCTCACTGCCCACTGCTCATGTGCGCCCACGGCAGCAGTTTGGTGGTTCTGTTTTGCGCCATTTTGAACATCAAAAAACGAGCTCCAGCTTCATCAAAACGTTCCTGCTCATGGGTATACTTCCCTTATCACCTGGCATGATCCCGGAGTGTGCTAGCACTCTTGTTTTGCCACAAAACACACTTGTTTCCCTCCATTTCTTTTATTTTGTTCGGCAGTTCACTGCCTCTTGAAACAAGAAATGCGTGAGAGAAGAGAGGAGGAGAAGAGGAGAGGAGGGGAGGAGTACCTTTTTCAATTTTCCTTTTTCACTTTTGTTTCAAAAACGTGAGTTGCAAAAATGAAAAGCAATAATGATGTATCATATACCAAAATGAATTTTTTAGATAAAAATCTTCAAAAACCGTGAAAAGCTTTTCCTCCTAAAAAATTCATTAAATGGCATCATCATCTTACATTGAGAATAGAGACAATGTATCATCCCATAAAGGTGACTAGATACATCCATCATCTATTCGTGTCAAGTAATGAGACTTCGCGATTGTGATTTGCGGATCCTACTCGTTTCAAAATACGAATGTGTTCGCAAACACTTTCGGGCTCAATTTCGCTAATTCGGAATTAACGAATTTCCGTCGCGACGAGATTAAATAATTTCGCCTAGCGAAATTACTATTCACGTCACTAACGAATTAATTCTAAATTAATTCGCTCGCCCGAATTAAAATCTAATTTTAATTCCGCGTCGAAATCTAATTTCGTTTAATATATCAAATATATTAATTCCTCGATTAATTCCAAATCAATGTTTCTCTCTCTTCAATTGATATTTTTATCCTAGATAAAGTGTCTCCGAAATTAATCCCAGATTAATTCTCTCTCTCATCATATTAATCTCATATTAATATAAGTGCGAGTCATACGTCATCGGTGAATCTTTGGGAAGCGACCCATGAGATCCCCGGATTATGTTGGCAGTAAATACGGTCGTCGGAGTATCCGAATCACGTACGTACCAAGTACTACATTCTCCAGATTTACAGACAAGGTCGACTCCTAGCAAAGCACCAAGTCTTCCCAATTCTCCGGAACATATCATTCTTATAAGAATATTTAAGATCTGTATCAAGCGTAGTATACCATTGTATTGTGCATATCGGCCCAGTATCGGATAGTCACGTGCTAGGCCTAGGGCTGGATAAGTGTCTGCCCCGTACGAAGCACATGTCGGATGTCTGGTAACTAGTCTCTATAATCGGATATACATGACCTTGTCATAATATCCCGATGGCCGCGCAGCACTTAAGAGCACTAATACCGTATCTTGCGTGACATCATCTCCACTATGACTGGAGTGGATACTTCCGTCTTGACATCACACATCCAATACACTACGACTCTCTGATAAACCCAGAAGTGTGTACGTAGAAACCGGTTAAAGCCTGTACCACCAAGACCAAAGTCTATCGATTATCGTAAGTATTAGCGATGTAAGTCTCAGGTTAAGACTATACACACCTACCTTGATTTCGGCCTCTCATAGACACATAGTCATAATACCAATGGGATTCCGAAGGGTCTATCCAGAGCGAAGCTGTTTCCCGTACCATCGGTGAACACGACCTCCTATCGCACTTGCATAAGTCTCCAACACTTATATATAGAAGAACTATGCCGTTGTGCCCTCACAACGTGCACAAGTGCAATACTAGCCTATTCCGCATTATCGATGTCCAGTCTCGATAATATCCTCCGGCTAGGGATATTTAATGATTAATCAATCGGGGACCGATACTGTCTCATATCATTCTCAGTCCAGGAACTAATCATAGGGACCTCTCTTCATTTATATATATCTATGGTGATCTAATCACAAATGATGAGAGTGCAATTTCCTTGTCACATAGTTAATTTGCTACAACAACACAATGATCTGTGCAAATAGTGACGCTATGGGTCATTTTGTCCAACAAGAAGATGCTGACCAAAATACATTTATTCTTGGAAGAAACATGTCGATGATGATAAGCAAGTAGTTTGCATAATGCTTGCTCTATGTCGGACGAACTTCAGAAAGCTCATGAAGATATGGATGCTCAAACCATCATCTTTCACTTGAAGGAGTTGTATGTAACTTCCGTTCATACCATGAGATTCCAAATGTCATGTGCCTTATTCTATACAAGGTATAAGGAAGGATCTGTTAGTAGACATGTGCTTAAGATGATTGGCCACATTGAAAAATTAGCCAACCTTGGGTTCATCATGGATCATGAGATAGGTCATGATCTAATTCTTTAGTCCTTACCAAAAGACTTCTCTAACTTTATTATGCAGTTTCATCTGTCCAATAAAGAAGCCACTTTAGCAGAATTGCACAATCTGATAAAGCAAGCAGAGAATGACTTGAAACCGGAGCTTAAAACCTCCGTCATGCTTACAAGTACGGACCTGAAGCCACGAGGCCCAAAGAAAAATAAGGGCAATGCCAAGGCTCCAGATAACCTAAAGCCCAATTGTAAGGTGGAGAAGAAAAAAGGAAAGGTGAAATGTTTCTTTTGTGGAAAGAAGGGTCATTGGAAGAAAGATTGCAGATCCTTGAAAGCCAAGGAAGCTAGGGAAGCCCAAGAGGCCAAGAAGCCCAATGCTTCAGGTATGTTGTATATGATTGAACTATATTCTCAAAACTCTGAACCTTCTACTTGGGTGTTTGACACCGATTGTGGGACTCACTTGTGTAACAATGTGCAGGGCCTGAGAAACCGTAGGAGACTCCGTCATGGGGAGGTTGACTTATGCATGGGTAATGGAGCAAAACTGGCTGCATTGTGCGTGGGGACATATTCATTAGTTTTGCCGAATGGTTTAGTTTTAGACTTAGAAGATTATGTTTATGTACATTCTCTAGTAAAGAACATCATTTCAATTTCTTATTTATGTAATAAAGGTTTTCATGCCTAATAAGTTGTAATTAATTTTCTATTTATTTCAATGAAATAAATAGAAGGCGATGATATTTTGAATAATGGTATCTATGTCTTACAAACTAACAAAGAATGTTCAACCTCTAATATATACAACGTTAACTCGAATAATCTCAATGAATCACTTCTATGGCACAGTCTCTTATGTCATATCAATGAAACACGATTAACTAAGCTACATATGGATGGGTGTTTCAGACCCTTCAAATATGAACCTTATGGAACTTGTGAGTCTTGTTTACTTGGTAAAATGACCAAATTACCCTTCAAAGGTAAATGACAGCGTGCAGTGGAGACATTAGAACTCATACACTCTGATGTATGTGGACCAATGTCAGTTACCGCTAGACGTGGATTCTTCTACTTCATTACCTTTATCGATGATCACTCGCGATATGGGTATGTGTGTTGGGAAGCGGCCACGAGTACGCAGTGGAAAATTAAAAATTATGATGCCGATATCCCTCTGCCCAAGACCCATTTATTTTGATTATTCTACAAGCCTAAGAATGTTACTATATATTCTAAGCATAAAAACTCATAAAACATGCAAAGAACATAAACCTAAACATGCTAACTATCATAAGAGCTCTAATTAAAATAAAGAAAGAAAAAGACTTACTTGAACCGAAGACTCCTCCAGTCCTCCCTCCAATCTACAAGCTTTTCTCGAACTCAGCAAGCTCTTCCACATTCCAAAGAGCCACCCAAGTGTGTGGCCTCCAAAGGTGCACACACCAAAGACAAAACTCAATGGTAAGATTACGCCTTGAGTGCACGGGTATTTTGCCCTTGGTGCTAGCCTAGGCAAATACCTCGAAACTTTTAACTTGAGATTCCTCTAGTCAATTAAACTTAAGGATCCTCAAAATCAGTGGTTCTCTTAAACTTTAGAGTTGCTCACTTATATAAACCCAAGATAAGAAAGGTTTTGGTGTAAGAATTTGTAAATAATTCTTTGGGTTTAAATAGGTCTCCAAAGACAACAAAACTAATTAAGAATCCGATTGGGGATAAATGCTAATTAAATCTTTCACCCTTGGATCTAATATAGTGGTTTAATGAGATTATAAAACCCTAAAAAGAGTTTGGCCGAATTAGAATTCAAAACAAATAAAAAAAATACAAATTAAAAACGCAGAGATTTATTTATTTATTTATTATTATTTTATTTTTCCAATTCCCAAAGTGCCCCTATCGCATTCACCAAACCTAAGCCACTTTGGAACCTCATAACTGATTGTTCAATAATTAACACATTGAACCATTTATGAAAACAATTCCTACAACAATCATATATCTGTTAAATTTTTAGTGTGCACTGTTTGTTGGAGTTTCTAGAGGTCCCAAGATCAAAACTCAAGCATGAATCATAAGCGAATACAACGATTTAAGTGCGGAATACTTACATCGAGCGGTGGATGGAGATGCGATTTGGGCAACAAAACGAACTGAAATCTTCACTGGTTTGGGCGTGAGCAGTCCACTGTCACAGCTCACTGCAGATTCGGTTTTGTGCTTCTGTTTTGCTCCATTTAGATCAAGAAAAACGAGCTCCAAGCTTCATCAAAACGTTCCTTGCCCATGGGTATACTTCCCTTATCACCTTCGCATTGAACCCGGAGTGTGCTAGCACTCTTGTTTTGCCACAAAACACACTTGCTTCCCTCCATTTTCTTTTATCTTGTTCGGCAGTTCACTGCCTTTGCCAAACCAGAAAATGTCGTGAGAGAGGGGAGAAGAAGAAGAGGAGAGAGAGGAGGGAAAGTCAAGAGTTGTGTGTGTACGTATTTTGTGTTATTAAAGTGTATCAAATACACATGAAATGAAAAGCAATTTCATTTCAAACACATTTGGGTTATCTTTCCCAACCACACACATCACCTTTTTTAAAATTCATTATATGCCATCATTACCTCTCTTTGAGAATAGGGACAATGTATCATCCCTCAAAGGTGACTAGATACATCCATCATCTATTCGTGTCAAGTAATGAGATATCGCGATGTGATTTGCGGATTCCACCCGTTTCAAAATACGAATGTGTCCGCAAACACTTTCGGGCCCAAATTCGCTAATTCCGAATTAACTAATTTCCGTCGCGACGAGAATTAAATAATTACGCCCAGCGGAATTATTATTCACGTCGCTAACGAATTAATTCTAAATTAATTCGCTCGCCCGAATTAAAATCTAATTTTATTCCGCGTCGAAATCTAATTTCGTTTAATATATCAAATATATTAATTCCTCGATTAATTCCAAATCAATGTTTCTCTCTCTTCAATTGATATTTTATCCTAGATAAAATGTCTCCGAAATTAATCCCAGATTAATTCTCTCTCTCATCATATTAATCCCAGATTAATATAAGTGCGAGTCATACGTCATCGGTGAATCTTTGGGAAGCGACCCATGAGATCCCCGGATATGTTGGCAGTAAATACGGTCGTCGGTGTACCCGAATCACGTACGTACCAAGTACTACGTTCTACCGATTTACGAGACAAGGTCGACTCCTAGCAAAGCACCAAGTCTTCCCAATTCTCCGGATATATTCTCATAAGAATATTAAGATCTGTATCAAGCGTAGTATACCGTAGTATTGTGTATATTGGCCCAGTATCGGATAATCACGTGCTAGGGCTGGGGGTGGATAAGTGTCTCCCCCGTCCGAAACACATATCGGATGTCTGGTAACATAGTCTCTATAATCGGATATACATGACCTGGTCACAATATCCCGATTGGTTGCGCAACACTCAAGAGCACTAGTACCGTATCCTGCGTGACATCATCTCCAAATGACTGAAGTGACACTTCCATCTTGACATCACACCCAATACACTACGACTCTCTGATAAACCCAGAAGTGGTGTACTCAGAACCGTTTAAAGTCCCCTACCACCAAGACCAAAGTCTATCGATTATCGTAAGTATTAGCGATGTAAGTCTCAGGTTAAGACTATACACACCTACCTTGATTTCGGCCTCCCATAGACACATAGTCATAATACCAATGGGATTCCGAGGGGTCTATCCAGAGCGAATCTGTTTCCCGTACCATCGGTGAAACACGACCTCCTATCGCACTTGCATAAGTATCCAATACTTATATATATGAGAACTATGCCGTTGTGCCCTCACAAACGCGCACAAGTGCAATACTAGCCTATTCCGCATTATCGATGTCCAGTCTCGATAATACTACGGCTAGGGATATTTAATGATTAATCCTTCGTGGACTGATACTGTCTCATATCATCTCAATCCAGGAACTAATCATAGGGACCTCTCTTCATTTATATATCTATGGTGATCTAATCACAAATGATGAGAGTGCAATTTCTTTGTCACATAGTTAATTTGCTACAACAACACAATGATCTGTGCAAATAGTGACGCTATGGGTCATAATGTCCAACAATCTCCCACTTGGCACGTAGCGAGTCACTCAAGTGTCCTACACCTGAACTATGTACGGTTCGCTCAAATTGCTGAGGAAAGGTTTTCGTCAGCGGATTTGTTTAATTATCGTCTGACGCGATTTACACGATCATCACATCGCCACGATGTATGATCCGAACGAATCAGATGATATAGAAGTATATATCTGGATCGTCGATGAGACCTTTAATTCTTTAGCCTGTGCTGACGCCTAGCTCAGCTGCTAACAGAACTATATCTAATCTAATTAGATTTATTATCGATCCAAATGGCTTCTATTGCTGCCTCAGCTGCAGCAATAATCCGCATTTGTTGTTTATTCGGCAACAGTTATCTTGCTAGGAAGATTTCCAGCTCACTGTCCCTGTTATTCAAACTTTATAGTACCGCAGTATTTTAATTGTTTGGAAACTTGCAGTAGTGATCCCAGTCACTACAAGTTCTCATTCTCCATAGTTTAAGATAGCATCTTTAGTTCTCTGAGATACTAACAGATGTTCTCAACTTCAATCCAGTGACTATCACTTGGATTGAACTGATCGTGACTCCATATGCTCGAAGCGTATGAGACACCAATACAAGTACATTTTAAATGTACAATTTCCCAGAGAGTGTTAACAAACTCCAAATCTATCCCAGTAGATCTTTATTCCTTGAATAAAGGTTGTTACTCCCTAGAATTCTACGGAGAATTTCTATGAAAGCCAAGCTTTCACCAATTGCTTTATGGGAATTTCACTGTTAGTGCAATCTCCCACTAACCTCCTTATATACACAAGAATTATTTCGTTTTTTGAATTAAATCATAAATCATTATGATTATTTCAAAACGACAGTTCCAAGAACCTTATGCTTGCTACAATCCAAACATGGATCGAATAACCGGTAAACCTTGTTTGTCGGTTATACAAAATCGTCAGGATGTTGAAAGCATCCTCCAAAAAGGTTTCCTTTTCAGGAAAGCGATTTTGATCTGCAACTGACACATTTCATAAATGAAATATGCAGTTATCAACAAGCATCTTCAAAATGGATTTACCATGGCAACAGGTAAAAGGTTGAACCGTTATTAACACAATGTTGATAACGATACCTTTCCGTCAAAAGCCCAGCTTTGTACGTTGGTATGTTGCCTTCCATGTATGTCTTCCTTGAAGACGTTTAATGTACCATAGGCACAATGCCTTGTGGTACAACAACTAGTATCCAAAATAGTTGTTAAACATGGAATCCATTTTCGACTCATGACACTTTGTCATAATAGGGAGTCGATACCTCGTATCACTTCCTTTGTTCTTGTGTATTCGAAGATTAATGGTATAGTTTCATCCTTGATGAATTATCTGTGTTCCATTATGGACTTCGTGCCTTGAATAGTATTACTCCGATTTTCATCGAGTATCACTATCCTCCCACTGACCACTGCATATCGGTATTCCTCTCAGAAAAACCGCATGGTGAGCAACAATCACATTGTTCTCATGTGAGATTTATAAGTACTATACTTATGGTTTCCTTTAGGATAACCTATATTGGCACTTATCCAATTTGGGTCCTTAGTTTGGTATCATCCAAACGTTATGCCTAGCATACCCAAATTATCAGGAATGAGAAACCTCGCTTCTTTCCTGTTCATATCCTATATGATATCTGTCAAACAGATTTATATGGAACCTTATTCTAAATAAGTTTTGCACTGTTAATACATATCCTGTTTGAAGGAAATGATAGCTCAGAGCGACTCGTGATAAACCTTATCATGTCCAACAAAATTCGGTTTTTGTTCGGACACACCGTCTAACTGACATGTCTCGTTTAATTGTGTCCTAGACAACAATACCATAAATAAGTCTCTATTGATCAAATCAATTTGAGCTATTTATTTGTCATTTATATGTTTGAGATTTTTTTGTTTATATTGAAAATATAAATTATGTTATTTACATCTAATGTATTTATCTCAGTATCATCTTTATATAATAAAACACTCAGTGTTCTATAATATAAAGGTTTTATCCGCAACGGATTAAACACTGATAAAGAGATAATGTCTCTAGTCAAACTAGTTACATTATAACAGTTCCTAATTTAAGTACACACCCCAGGTTAGTTCCTAAACTTAGGTATCTACGGTCGAAACAGCGACTTTCGTCCCGTTTCCGATTCGCAGAGGAATCTCAGCTTGAAGTCAGTATCCTGCTCAAAGCAGATTCTGAATATCAATACATATATATTATGTACCACACTATGTATTTAAAATCTAATTTCAACACTAGCTGTGAACATAACTAAGACAAATATTTTTAAAGTTAGAGCCTTGCCCTTTCTTTAATTCCTTCGTGTCTTCCATATCCAAATGGTAGTCACTTTGGGATATGTCAATTATCCTTTTCAATATTTTAGGAACCTTAGGCCAAGCCTTGGGTTTTAGAATATTGAAAGGAATGTGCACCTCGTGCTACATGCCCAATTGCAAACTTTGACTTTACATGAATAGTCAATTAATTCTCCAAGAATTATAAATTGCAATTTTAATACTTCTTAAATCCAAAATTAGATTTATGACAAGTATATTAAATTAAGCATTAAAGTCATCATCACAAAAATCTTCAAAAGATTTTATGCTCTACTTATCTTGCTTAATTTTGGGCGTAACGTATAATAAGTTATTTTATCAAATAAAGTAACCTATTATTTATTCCCAATTTGAAAATTAAATCATTTAAAATATTTTAATCCCAGATTATATTTTAAATATCCAACTTTTCAATTTCTTATCTTGATTACAATAGTCCAACTATTTAATCAACGATTAATGGTACTATATTTATTATAATGATTATAATAGTCCAACTATATAATCAAATATAATCCAAATTAATTAACCTCAATTACATTGATTACTATAATCCAATTATAAAATCAACTGTAAACTGAAATTAATTAATTCAAATATATTGATTAATATAATCCAATTATATATAATCAAGTATAATACAGTCCAACTGTTCATTAAAACAACAATTTAAATATTAGTCTAACTAATATTTAATCTAATGACGAAATAAAATAAAATGAGCGTGTTTAGCAAGTATTCGAACGAATGTTGCAAATTCAATACTTGCCTCCCACTATTTTTCGTCGAGCCTCTAACCCTCTGTCAAGTACTCGGGAAACCGTGTTTCCTAGTGGGCTAGGATCCCGTTAAATATCACACAATCTTGACTTTGGCCAACAAATTGTATGATAATTAACTAGGTAGATCTCGAAGATCAATTGGATCTCATCCAACTCCTAGATCCAGTAGGTGGACATCCAAGTCCTAACATATATCTTATATATGCCTATACATCGAATGTATACCCTAACCTTTTCCTCTGAATCAACTAGGCCTTGGCTTTGGCACAACAAACCTAATGATTCCAGTCAAGCGCGGACCCATTGACATGGAAGCTTCGTAATCAATGTCAATGGACAAGAAGTGGTCTTGACTTTGGCCAACAAACCACAACTTGGACACGACACCGATATGGAACAAAGCCTCGTGATTAAAACACATCTTTGATGGACAAGGGCTTGACTTTGGCCAACAACCCCTGCCAATCTCGGATCTTGAGTAAGAATCACTCAATGGAAGGAAAAACGCATGATATTTAACGAGGGTTTTTCGCGTGCAAATTGGCTACCAATTTAATTATCTTTGTTAAGGTCTCATCATACACCCTTAAGCATGCATTCTAAACACATAATAAATCGAGTATGAAATAAAATAATAATGATATGCGGATGGATACTTAACACATTGATCCTAGATCAAATCTCTCCCTTTCACACTCAAGCTAGCACTTGTACTACTTCTACCCGTTACACTACTCTTCTAAAGAAACCTCATATACATAGAGGGGAATAGGTGAGAAGAGAGAAGAGAATACAAAGAGATGAAGGTGATAAGGCTGGACACGCAGGTCCAATTTAATAAATCGAATTTATTACAACAATTCTAAAATTGCCCCACCCATCTAATATCCATCCGATATACATTATTCATGCATCACAACCATGTATTCACTCATATAAGCATGCTATCAATCAATCTAATCAAATTAATTAATCTGATAATTATGTGATCATCCAATGTTCAAACAACGATTTGATTTTGTTCGAGTCAAACTCGTTTTTGCGAATAAGTACTTAAAGTACGAATTTTAGAATTAAATTAAACTACACAATTAAATCCAATTCAATTTGTATTTAATTCTAATTCACTATTTAATTCCAACTTAAATATCACACTTTATTAATAAACCTTTTTCGACTTAAATTCCAAATTTAATTGCTACGGGTCTCAAAGCCCGATTAATATCCAATATTAATTTAATTAAAGTCTAATGGGCTTTTAATTAATTTCTTAAGGCGTGGTCTTATGGTCAACTCGGGTCAAACCCGCAACCAAAGTCCAATCCGGGATTTACCCCATAAGCCTTTAAATTAATTTTGGCCCATTAGGCCCAATTAAATTACAAAGGTCCATTAGTTGCATTTGGGCTTAATGGTTAAGGTTTTGGGCCCAATTGGATCTAATCCATTTGGCCCAAACCCAACTTGATAAAATCAAGCCCAATAGGCCCAATTACAACATTAGAAGCCCAAATCCAATTTAAGGCCTCAAATAATTAAATTACATAAATCCAATTTAACAATTTAATTACTTAAAGTGCATTACATGATTAATCAACTAAATCAACATTTCCAAAACACTAAATTAGTCCAATTAATCATACTCAATTTCATCATCACATGTCCAACACATTAAGATTAAAATCAAACCCATTACATGCTTTACTTTATTCTTGGCAATAAGGTTAATTACATGTCCGATTTGTTTCAATCCAATTAAACCCAATTCGACAATAAATCAATATACCCTAATGATTTTCAACACATCCAATGTTTCAAAAAATCAAAATTCACCAAGAACACAAAGGGGCATAACTCTCGGCCAAGATAAGATTTTGGGCAAATTTGTTCCAAACCAAATTTGATCAAATTGATCCAACCAATCATCAATTAAAATACATTCAAGCATACTTTATCATCCAATTTCATAATTGCATGCTTAAATCAATTTTACCCTATTTCAAGTTTCATGACATACTTTCAAAATTGGGGAAATTTGTTCCAAACAATATTTAATCAAATTGATCCAACCAATCATCAATTAAAATACATTCAAGCATACTTTATCATCCAATTTCATAATTGCATGCTTAAATCAATTTTACCCTATTTCAAGTTTCATGACATACTTTCAAAATTGGGGAAATTTGTTCCAAACAATATTTAATCAAATTGATCCAACCAATCATCAATTAAACATGTATTAAGCATACTTAATCATCCAATTTCATAATTGCATGCTTAAATCAATTTTACCCAATTTAAAGTTTCATGACATACTTGGCAATTTGGGGATTTTTCGTCCAAATCGAATTCAATCCAATTGATTCCGCAATTGACGTTAAATCATCATCCCGAATGATTTCCAACACTTCCAATTGTCAAAAATCAAAAATCCCAAGACATAAAATCAATATCAATTTTCGGCCAAGGTAGCAATTTGGGGAAAAATTGATCCAATCATATTTTCTTCAAATTGACATAATCAATCTTCAATACAAACACAATTAAGCATACAAATCCATCCAATTTCATTTATCATGCTCAAATTCAAGTTTGCCCAAATTTTAGCCCTAACATTTTTCATGCTTTTAACCTATGCTCTTGATGCCATTGTTGGAGTTTCTAGAGGTCCCAAGATCAAAACTCAAGCATGAATCATAAGCGAATACAACGATTTAAGTGCGGAATACTTACATCGAGCGGTGGAGATGCGATTTGGGCAACAAAACGAACTGAAATCTTCACTGGTTTGGGCGTGAGCAGTCCACTGTCACAGCTCACTGCAGATTCGGTTTTGTGCTTCTGTTTTGCTCCATTTAGATCAAGAAAAACGAGCTCCAAGCTTCATCAAAACGTTCCTTGCCCATGGGTATACTTCCCTTATCACCTTCGCATTGAACCCGGAGTGTGCTAGCACTCTTGTTTTGCCACAAAACACACTTGCTTCCCTCCATTTTCTTTTATCTTGTTCGGCAGTTCACTGCCTTTGCCAAACCAGAAAATGTCGTGAGAGAGGGGAGAAGAAGAAGAGGAGAGAGAGGAGGGAAAGTCAAGAGTTGTGTGTGTACGTATTTTGTGTTATTAAAGTGTATCAAATACACATGAAATGAAAAGCAATTTCATTTCAAACACATTTGGGTTATCTTTCCCAACCACACACATCACCTTTTTTAAAATTCATTATATGCCATCATTACCTCTCTTTGAGAATAGGGACAATGTATCATCCCTCAAAGGTGACTAGATACATCCATCATCTATTCGTGTCAAGTAATGAGATATCGCGATGTGATTTGCGGATTCCACCCGTTTCAAAATACGAATGTGTCCGCAAACACTTTCGGGCCCAAATTCGCTAATTCCGAATTAACTAATTTCCGTCGCGACGAGAATTAAATAATTACGCCCAGCGGAATTATTATTCACGTCGCTAACGAATTAATTCTAAATTAATTCGCTCGCCCGAATTAAAATCTAATTTTATTCCGCGTCGAAATCTAATTTCGTTTAATATATCAATATATTAATTCCTCGATTAATTCCAAATCAATGTTTCTCTCTCTTCAATTGATATTTTATCCTAGATAAAATGTCTCCGAAATTAATCCCAGATTAATTCTCTCTCTCATCATATTAATCCAGATTAATATAAGTGCGAGTCATACGTCATCGGTGAATCTTTGGGAAGCGACCCATGAGATCCCCGGATATGTTGGCAGTAAATACGGTCGTCGGTGTACCCGAATCACGTACGTACCAAGTACTACGTTCTACCGATTTACGAGACAAGGTCGACTCCTAGCAAAGCACCAAGTCTTCCCAATTCTCCGGATATATTCTCATAAGAATATTAAGATCTGTATCAAGCGTAGTATACCGTAGTATTGTGTATATTGGCCCAGTATCGGATAATCACGTGCTAGGGCTGGGGGTGGATAAGTGTTTCCCCCGTCCGAAACACATATCGGATGTCTGGTAACATAGTCTCTATAATCGGATATACATGACCTGGTCACAATATCCCGATTGGTTGCGCAACACTCAAGAGCACTAGTACCGTATCCTGCGTGACATCATCTCCAAATGACTGAAGTGACACTTCCATCTTGACATCACACCCAATACACTACGACTCTCTGATAAACCCAGAAGTGGTGTACTCAGAACCCGTTTAAAGTCCCCTACCACCAAGACCAAAGTCTATCGATTATCGTAAGTATTAGCGATGTAAGTCTCAGGTTAAGACTATACACACCTACCTTGATTTCGGCCTCCCATAGACACATAGTCATAATACCAATGGGATTCCGAGGGGTCTATCCAGAGCGAATCTGTTTCCCGTACCATCGGTGAAACACGACCTCCTATCGCACTTGCATAAGTATCCAATACTTATATATATGAGAACTATGCCGTTGTGCCCTCACAAACGCGCACAAGTGCAATACTAGCCTATTCCGCATTATCGATGTCCAGTCTCGATAATACTACGGCTAGGGATATTTAATGATTAATCCTTCGTGGACTGATACTGTCTCATATCATCTCAATCCAGGAACTAATCATAGGGACCTCTCTTCATTTATATATCTATGGTGATCTAATCACAAATGATGAGACTGCAATTTCTTTGTCACATAGTTAATTTGCTACAACAACACAATGATCTGTGCAAATAGTGACGCTATGGGTCATAATGTCCAACACTGTTAACCATTGATTTTGACTTTTTTGTGTGTGACCTTTTGGGTTCCCCTCAAGTTGGACATGAAATGAATCATGATAATTTAATCGAACATAAATTATCCTCCGATCAGATGGTCGTTCGATTTCAATGACCAAGGTTGACATCTAGCAACATGCCAATGCCCCCAAATGAGATGGAAAGATATATACCCATTCTGTATGCGATTTACATATGATATGGTCCATCGCCTCACTGTATCCCCAAATTTTGACCTAGGGTACGGAAAGTGTCTACCCATATGGTCAAATGTATGATGTTGATAGTGTCATGAATCATGCTAACCCAAGAATCTCACATGATTCTTCCGCTGCGGCCATAGTCTCAAGCAGTGATCACACATATCAACCCGCGAACTGAAATACTACTCTTATAAGAAAATATTATCCGAGAGAGTGGCGATTCTCTGTTGTATCTTTACAAACTTCACGTGTTTCAACAAATGACCCAATCATACCCTTATGATCTGATCTTTTGAACCGGGGAAGGAGAATGTCAAAGTTATTTGATCCACACATAAGATTGTAAAGAACTCAAGTCTAAGGACTAGTCATACAATCAATACATGAAAGTTCTCACAGACACTTGGGATAAACACTCCATGTGAAAACTTTCGATGGTCAATTTGATGGACACGAGCAACTCATGCATCCATGTGATACACCAAGCGGACGGATCTCCGCTAGTACCCTATGAGATCGGCTACTCCACTTAAGGGCGGATCATATAATCATGCTAGTCTCTCCGCTTTGTGAACGCCCAAATTATTCACAAAACTATGACTAGGAATGTTTGAGAGTAATGATTCTCATAAGGCATGGAAGCCATCATCTTATTACCCCAATGGCTTTATTACAATGTTTGATGATTCATATAATTTACGTAAGACACGTATAATAAAGATTGCCATTTTATTAATTAATGAAAATATTGCAAATACATGTACATATAGCCCATCCATAAGTTGGGTATAGGGCATATCCCTTACAATCTCCCACTTGCACTATAGCAATCTAGTATGAATCTGGACACCATACTCTCGGGTGTGCCTATCATGCTTTTTTTGCGTCAGCCCTTTAATCAGGGAATCTGCAAGATTATCTTCTATGGGTATTTTCTCTATAATAATGTCTTTTCTCTCAACAATCTCCCTAATAGATGAAATCACCTGAGTACATGCTTGGATTTCTGGTGGGACCTTGGTTCCTTTGACTGAGCAATGGCGTCTATGTTGTCACAGTACATCGTGAGGCCATTCTTTATCACGGGAAGCACTTCCAGCTCTGTGATGAACTTATTTATCCAGAATCCTTCTTTAGCTGCCTCAGATGCTGCAATATACTCAGCTTCAGTGGTGGAGTCCGCTGTTGTTGACTGCTTTGAGCTTTTCCAACTGACAGCTCCGCCATTTATAGTAAACAGATATACTGTTTCCGATCTGCTATAATCCCTATCGGTCTGAAAGCTCACATCATAGTAACCAATGACTTTCATCTCAGAACAATCTCCGTATGTCAAAAACACATCCTTAGTTCTTCTCAGATACTTGAAGATTGTTTTGACAGCTGCCCAGTGTAGCTCACCAGGATTTTTCTGATACCTGCAAGTTATGCTAAGAGCATAAGAGACATCAGGTCTTGTACATAGCATGGCGTACATGATCGATCCTATTGCTGAAGCATAAATGATCCTACTTATACGCTCTCTATCTGAAGGAGTATGTGGACATTGCTCCTTAGATAATTTGATTCCATGACAAGTAGGTAAATTACCTTTTTGGAATCTTCCATTTTGAATCTTTTCAAAACTTTATCTATGTATGTTGATTGAGAAAGTCATAACAACCTCTTAGATCTATTACGGTAGATCTTAATGCTAAGGATGTAGGCTGCTTCGCCCAAATCTTTCATGGAAAAATTCTGAGATAAACATTGCTCGGTGGCTTGCATCATGGGAATATCATTCTCGATGATTAATATGTCTTCGACATATAATACAAGAAATACAACATCACTCCCACTACTTTTCCTGTAAACACAAGGCTCGTCTACATTTTTGATGAAGTGAAATTCTTTGATTGTCTCATCAAATCGTATATTCCAACTTCTGGAGGGTTGCTTGAGTCCATAAATGGATCGTTTAAGCTTACATACTTTATTATGATCATCCTTAGATGTAAACCCCTCAGGTTGTGTCATATAGACTTCCTCTACGAGGTTCCCATTAAGGAAAGCTATTTTGACATCCATCTGCCAAATCTCATAATCAAAGTGTGCAGCTAGTGCCAGTAAAATTCGAATGGACTTTATAATTGCAACAGGCGAGAAGGTTTCTTCATAGTCAATTCCTTGGATTTTTCTATGACCTTTCGCCACCAACCTAGCCTTATAAGTTTGGATGTTGCCTTCTGCATCAGTTTTATGCTTGAAAATCCACTTGCAGCTTATGGGTTTTATCCCTTCAGGTGCATCCACCAAGTCCCAGACTTGATTCTGATACATATAGTCTATTTCGGATTTCATGGCCTCAAGCCACTTGACTGAATCAATGTCACGTATTGCTTCGTCATAACTGGTGGGATTGTCATTATCAATGACCTGATCATGTTCCTTATCAATATGGAAACCATATCTTTCAGGCTCATATCTTTCCCTACCAGACCTTTTAAGTTCATAACCTTATGGTTGTTCCGTCGCTGCCCTTTTTAGTTCTATGTTAGTTTATTCTTCTTGTACCTTTGAGGTCAAGTCAACTCCCACTATATTTCTTGAGAATGAATTCATTCTCTAGAAATTTAGCATTTCGTGAGACAAATGTTCTTTGTTTATTTTGAGACGTAGAACACGTATGCTCTTGAGTTCAGGGCATATCCTACAAACTTACATTTAATTTCCCTATCATTGAACTTGTTAGTTTGTGTGAGCTTAACATATGCATCACATCCCCAAACTCTTAGATAACTAAGACTATGACATTTCCCAGACCATAACTCATATGGTGTTTGACTAACAGTCTTGGAAGGAACTTGGTTTAGTAGTAGTGTTGCAATTTCTAAAGCAATACCCCAAAATGAAAGAGGTAGATCCGTGTCTAGCATCATTGATCGGACCATATCTAATAATTTCCGATTTCTCCTTTCGGAGACCCCATTATGTTGTGGAGTTCCCGGAGGAGTCCACTGGGAAACAATGCCATTTTCTCTCAAGTAATCTTGAAATGTGTCGCTTAAGTATTCACCACCTCGGTCAGACCTTAGTGACTTAATACTTTTATTAAGCTGGTTTTCTACTTCAGCTTTGAAGTCTTTGAATTTCTCAAAGGCTTCGGATTTTTACCGCATAAGGTACACATAGCTATATCGCGAGTGATCATCGATAAAGGTAATGAAGTAGTAGAATCCACCTCTAGCGGTGACTGACATTGGTCCTCATACATCAGAGTGTAAGAGTTCTAATGTCTCCGTTGTACGCTGTCTTTTACCTTTGAAGGGTAATTTGGTCATTTTACCAAGTAAACAAGACTCACAAGTTCTATAAGGTTCATATTTGGAGGGTCTGAAATACCCATCCTTATGCAGCTTAGTTAATCTTGTTTCATTGATATGACCTAAGCGACTGTGCCATAGAAGTGATTCATTGAGATCATTCGAGTTAACGTTGTAAATGTTAGCGGTTGAACATTCTTTGTTAGTTTGTAAGACATAGATACCATTATTCAAAATACCATCTCTATATTTTATTTCATTGAAATAAATAGAACATTCATGACAGCATATTAGGCATGAAAAGCCTTTATTACATAAAGAAGAAATTGAAATGATGTTCTTTACTAGAGAAGGTACATAAATACAATATTCTAAGTCTAAAACTAAACCAGTCGGCAAAACTAATGAAAAATTCCCCACGCACAATGCAGCCAGTTTTGCTCCATTACCCACGTGTAAGTCAACCTCCCCATGACGGAGTCTCCTACTGTTTCTCAAGCCCTGTACATTATTACACAAGTTAGTCCCATAACCGGTGT
This sequence comes from Zanthoxylum bungeanum, assembly GCA_019454045.1. Taxonomy (NCBI): domain Eukaryota; kingdom Viridiplantae; phylum Streptophyta; class Magnoliopsida; order Sapindales; family Rutaceae; genus Zanthoxylum; species Zanthoxylum bungeanum. The sequence goes on from SKCR01036380.1 coordinate 23,947, forward strand.
CAAGTACCCAAGTAGAAGGTTCAAAGTTTTGAGAATATAGTTCAATCATAAACAACATACCTGAAGCATTGGGCTTCTTGGCCTCTTGGGCTTCCCTAGCTTCCTTGGCTTTCAAGGATCTGCAGTCTTTCTTCCAATGACTCTTCTTTCCATAAAAGACACATTCCCCATTTCCTTTTTTCTTCTCCACCTTACCATTGGGCTTTAGGTGATCTGGAGCCTTGGCCTTGCCCTTATTTTTCTTTGGGTCTCGTGGCTTCAGGTCCGTACCCGTAAGCATGACGTAGGTTTTAAGCTCTTATTTCAAGTACTTCTTTGCTTGCTTTATCAGATTGTGCAATTCTGCTAAAATAGCTTCTTTATTAGACTGATGAAACTGTATAATAAAGTTAGAGAAGTCTTTTGGTAAGGACTGAAGAATTAGATCATGACCTATCTAATGATCCATGATGAACCCGAGTTTGGCTAATTTTTCAATGTGGCCAATCATCTTAAGCACATGTAAACTAACAGATCATTTCTTATACATTGTTTGGAATAAGGCACATGACACTTGGAATCTCACGGTATGAACGGAAGTTACATACAACTCCTTCAACTGAAAGATGATGGTTTGAGCATCCATATCTTCGTGAACTTTCCGTAGTTCGTCCGATATAAAGCCAAGCATTATGAAAACTGCTTGCTCATCATCATCGACGTGTTTCATCCAATCATCAAATGTATTTTGGTCAGCATCTTCTGCGGGTTCAGGGGGAAATGGTCTTTCAAGAACATAGAAAATCTTTTCTTGTTGTAAGACAATTTTAAGGTTTCTAAACCAGTCATTGTAGTTGTCCCCTTCGAGCTTATGCTCATCAAGGATGGAACAAATTGATACTCTGTTTTCCATTTGAATGTTTGAGAAATATTTTAACCCACCTGTTAAGATAGAATGTTAAAATAAGGAATATGTTTTCATTAATGTTTCATAATAACATGGGCTTTTAATATTATGAAGTTGATCTCACTCAATTGTTAAAATTTTAAGCAAATCGTATCAACCCCAATATGATGGATTTCTTGTGGGCAAGGGTCCTATTATCATCATTTCATAACTCCGACTAGGGCCGGTCGTTAAAAATTACGATAATTAGTTAGGTTCCCAACCAATTTATGATATAAATCACAATTCCTTGATCATTGGGGTGGACAATCAAACATGCCATAGCTTATGCTAGTCTTTGTAGACACCCAATATTTTCCACTAAGTTATAAGACCACGCCTAAGGGTCGCTGTGTCTTATGACTCAGAAAAGTCAAACCATTGTCAATAGTACGATTTAGGGAAAAATTGGTATTGGTCAGTCTAGTAAAGCCTAGTCCTACCAATACGGTTTAATCCCTTTGGGTCTATACTTTACAATGGGAGGCAAATTTTAGACTTAAATTATTATTGAGGATTTTAGCAAGTTTAAGTGAATAACTGTCAAATGGATTCCTCCATTGAAAATTCCCAGAGGGAGGGTGGAGCGAACTCTCTTAAATACCCTTACCTCTTAGGCTCTTATTGCCTTGGTGACATGAATAAACAATAGATCCTCCAAATTAGTCCAACACTTTAAATATGCTTTAAGGTAAGCTTTGAGTAAATGATTATCTAGATGTATTCACAGCTTTTCCTTTTGGCTATAAGAAGGTAGGGAGTGAAGGAAGACACGAAATCATTATCTAACTCTAGTAATACCTTTGGTTAAATTAACTTTAGTTTGGAAAGTTTTATTAATGCCTTGGTCCCACCCCACTTGTATCTTTTATAATGTCTTTTATTATAAACAAGTGATTTATATTTATTAGCCTTAAAGGTAATAAATCTCTAAGTTCATAACAGAATAATTACTTAGCTAAGGGATAAGCAATACACTCTTTATTTCCTTAGAAAGTCTCTAGATGCTTGCACCCTAAAATAATCATGCCAATTCTAATCATACATAGAATCATCAAGCATATGAGTTTTAATATGTTGGACTTATTTTAAGCATTAAATTATTTTGATTAATATTAAACTATGATTTTGCATTTTATTTTAATCAAATAAATTTACTATTCATGTTTTTTTAAGGTGGCTAAAAGAATTTTATCTCATTCAGTGCTTGTGCCATCTTCTTAATATTTGTCGCTCCAGTGGTTCTGAAAAGAAAGAAAGAAAATCATGAGGTCTCGTATGGTCCTTGACTTGGAATGGAACTTCCATTCTGTCAAGCTTCTGGGTGATATCTTTGAATTGTACTCCCCAAAACAATGATGTTTCTCTTGAATGCCCGAGATATTCAATATGGTCAGACATTTGTTCCTCGATTTGCTCTTCTTCTTGCTCCACATTTTCTTCACAGATGTATTTTAAAATTTCCTCATTCAGCTCTTCATCTGTCATCTGTGAAATGCATGCTCCATAAGTGTCAACTTGAGGATGTAAAGATATGTCTGATTTTAGGTCTTCATCCTCTGTGGTTGATATGACTGGCTCAGGTCGATCTTCGTCAAACATTTGTGCCATGCATGCTCCAAGAACTTTATTTTGAGGATAGAAAGTTTGATCCTCCTTTGTTGGTGCAGTTGGTGCAAATAGCTCAGCTTATTCATCCTCGTCAGAGTCCGATGAATAATAAAAATCAAATTGAAACTTTTTTGGTTCGGGCTTCTGAACTGATACCTCCGATTCTTGATACTGCTCAGCCTCATCCTTTGTTATAATATCATGATGAATGTCAGGATATTCGAAGGCTTCTTCAGTATTATTTGAATTTTCTCTGTGAGATATATGATTCAGGTTATCTGTTAATTGTCTAACTTGATCTGTCATCCTCTGTATAGATGTCGTTTGACTCTGAATTTGGTCATCTATTTGAGAATCCCGTTCCTTGAAACAATCTTTGAGCATGACAATCACCTAATCTTCCTCTGATGGTTCTGGTTCTTGATGAAGATCGTAGGAGGATGGTGGATAAGATGGAAAATATGGTTCTGTGAAATATACTGGCACTTTGTACCTTGAATGATTCTGATAATTCTGCCACTCTGAAAGGTATATGCATCGATCTCTCGGGTGGTTACTATCGCATATCTCACATCTCCCAATTGCATTCTGATGAGCAAATGTAGTATTGCTTGACATCCAGTGATAATTGTTGGGCTGGACAGCAGGCCTCAGAAAATCGGACTGTTGCTTCTTGATGTGGGGTGTGTCTTCTTCTAGTAAAGCTCGTAATCTTTTAATCTCCCAATAATGCTCCATGTAAACCACATGAAAAGGAAAAGAAAGAAATAAAATTTACAGATAAAAATAAAGAAAATTAGATACATGTAAATTAGATAGCTTCAAAATTAATAACTCAAGAAAAATAAGTCCCCGGCAACGACGCCAAAAACTGAACCGGTGCAATCACATGCGTATAACGCAAGGGCACGTATAGTTCATGAAGTATAAAAATATCGATCCCACGAGGACTTAATTCCTATTGTTGTTATTAATTATTGATACTATTTATTTACATGTATCTAATTAAAGGGAGAATGGAATGATTGCTTTTGGCTGGTTGAATGTAGATTTCGCTGAACAAATAAATAAATAAAAATACAAAAGAAAATACTAAGGAAAATAAAGAAAAGACACAAAATACCGAGGGTTGTGACTCCACACAATATTATTCCAAAGATGAATTGATTCTCTTATATATGTGTAATAAATTAATTAGCTAACCTGGAACACGAAGTTATGCAAAAGCCTCTGTCGATAGTCAGACGCAAATACCCAGTATAACCCAATTAATCATATGTCTATGTTAACCAAGTTAAATGAATTCATTAAGTTCAAGTTCCAATTATGGATACCCACGCCCGAGAGGTATATGTCTATCCTGTAAGGAAATCTATTAAAGGGTTATCTATCATCAATGAAGATCGTGAGTTATTAAATCTAAGGCTGAAACCTAAAATCTCTTTTCCAATTTCATTTTAAGTTTACCATATCAATCCTATTGGTGATCAGACAACAAGAAGCATTAAGCTTAAGATTCAATAAACAAACTAAATAATTACCCATTAAATAATTAAATCAATTATTAAGCTTATTAATATTTTGTTTCATCACTTCCCTAGAATAAAATAAAATTACTGGGAGTAGGGGATCCACTTTTAGAAATCTCAAATTATTATAATATGGAAATTGCCAGTATTACCCAATTAAGTTGAACCAGCCATAAAGGCGGTGTTATTATTTATCCATAAACTTGCCATATAGGCGGTAATTATCTGTCACCTAAATACCGTCCTATAAGCGGTGTCATATTATGTTACATAATTAAAACCAGCCATTAAGGCGGTATCAACTTTTAATCCATATTAAATTACAATTTCCATATTATAATTAAAGTGAGATTAATCTACCTTTACTATTTCTAATTTAGAAATCACCCTTATTATAATATATAAATCTGCATGATAATTACCAACCAGCCATATAGGCGGTATCCTGATTAAGTCAAATTAATAATTAATTACCAATCGACCAACCAAGCGGTATCCATGATTAGTCAGGTTAAAACCATTTTAATATCAATTACCAACCGTCCAATATAGCGGTATCCTCGTTAAGTCCGGTTTTAAATAGTTTATATATTATAATTAAGGGAGATTAATCTAAATTATGAAAGTAAAAAGCTGCACCCTTACCCCATCAGTAAATTAACTACTGAACATAAAAGAAAAGAAAATAAAATAAAATAAAATTTATTACAGAATGTAAAAGTGTATAATTAAAAATACTAAAAGTAAAATTGCTTAATTTAAATTACAAAAACTTAAACACACAAGATGCAATCCTTAAAGTCATTACAAAACCCAAGGAAGGCATGATTTGAATTCTGAAATCGAGCTGAATTTATAGGCGTCAGTAGGCCTTCCGTGTCGCGACGCGACACCCTTTCCGCATCGCGACATGCGTAGATCATTGACACGTATCGGATTGGCTTCACGAGATCGTGACACGTGTCACGCTTACGTCGGCGGCTGAATTATTAGTGTCGGCAGCATGTGATGGCTTCACGAGTCCCGGTGCACGTTAACGTGATTCGCTGAGATGTTGACACGTGGCAGGCGCATTTTAGCTTCGATGATTATTATCGGTAGCATGTGATGGTGACATGTGGCACGGCGCACGTTAGCATGATCGGATGTGATGTTGACAAGTGGCAGGGGCACATTAGCAGATTCGGCGCACGTTAGCATCCGGTGCATTTTAGCAAAATCCCTCTGATTGGTCCACGTGTCTCGATGCACATTAGCATAGCTGCGACGCACATTAGGCGTCGTGACGTGATGCGTGGAGCGCGGCGGGGCGCGCCAAACGCCGATTTTGTCATTTGCTGTAATTTTTCACTATTTTGGCCCCAAATCACATCTAGTATGTCCTGAAACTTTATTTATCTACAAAATAACACAAAACACATCAAAATATTCACAAAATCTCAAGAAAGTATACAAAATATTAGGTCAAATGAGTGGGAAATAATGATACATTTACCACTCATCACAGCTCATGATCGTATCTTACCATGCATATTGATGATACCTGTCAGTTGAATATATTAAGATCCATTTTAGTCAGTATTATGGAGAATTCACAAATTAAATAATTCAAAAGGAAATAAATAAAAATTAACTTATTATGAAATAGGTTGAGATACGTCTCAGGAGTGGAAATTCCTTACTCAACTATCTCACACCAATTTTATCTGATTAGTCAAATTAAAAACACAAAAACACAAAATGTATATTTTTATTTTTTAAATTTTTTTTGAAAATTTTGACTAAAAATCAAATAAAAACAAAAAAATAAAAACAATATACTAGTCAACTATTCCCCTCCCCCAAATCTAATTGAGACATTGTCCCAAATGTCTAAAGTAGAAAAAGAGTTAGAAATTAGTAATTGGTTAGCTGAAATTCTACATCTTAAAAAAAATTAAAGAATAAGATCCAGATTTATCCGACTTTTTTTACCACGATCATTATCATACCAGTTAATCTTGGAAAGGATAGGGTCAATTTCTGATTCAAAGGCTAAAAGTTGGTCAATTAAATCATGGGCAGTTCTGGCAGTGAAGATGATATCTTTTACAGGTTTTGACACGAACCCATTTCTCCGGACATCATTAAGAAACACACAAAGAAAGTCATAAAATCCATCAACATTAAACAATCTAATCGGTCTCTGGTGTATATTCAAGTTCTCCCAAGATACTACTGTAAAAATTTCCTTCATTGTGCCCAAGCCTCCTAGCAAAGTAATAAAAGCATCAGCACGATTAATCATTTCAACTAGTCGTTCAGACATACATGGTACAATAAGTTCCTCTACATTTGATGGTTCTATAAGATTCGCCTCTGCCAAAGGTTTTGGGATGATTCCCAGAACTTGACTACTTCCTTTCTGTACAACCCTTGAAATGCACCCCATTAGTCAATGATTGCCACTGCCATATACTAGGTGCATATTCCTTTCAGCTATGACTCTACCCAATTCCTATGATGCCTCAACGAACTCTGGTTTAGAACCAACACTAGTACCGCAAAACACACAGATGTTTACAACTCGTCTTCTTGAAGTTTTTTCCATTTTTTTTATTTATTTCTCAACTCTGGATGTCTTCAAGAGTGCAATGATGAGCTGAATTTATAGAACCTGAAAAATGGTGAGTAAAAATAACAATAGTACCTACAAAATGATAATTATTAGCTAAACAGTAAAATATATCGTGAAAGTCAAAGAGTCTGGATTATATCGGAGAAAATAAAAGAAAATCACAAAACAAATCACAATTATTAGATAAATACAAAGAGATAATAATATTTACATTAAGTAATGGCTTGATTGACATCTATGTGTCAGGGACAAGCTTCCCATCCAATTTTCTTATAAATTGGCAAGCATGGTCTTTTAAAGTCAGATTCCCGAGACTTAATTATTGTCTTTCTTTTCAAAATTGTGTATATAACATGGGAATTACGTGATGCACATATCCACTGGGATGCGTCTCAAGAGTCAATGATATGTCATCCAAAGACTTTTTACTCAAGCCATCCATAATGAATTTAATTTTATCTTCACGGTTATCAGACATAATTCCTAAATAATGACAACGAGTATTACATGTCATACGTGCACATTTATAGCAAACACCCATTCTTTTAGCTCTTCTTTTCTTAGCATATGTGCTTTTTCCTAAACCAGGCAGATATGAAATAAAAGAGTCAGATGACTCACCTGCCAATCGGACACGTGCGTCAATTAACCAACGAATGTCATTAGGAATACCTTTGATCCTCAGAAGTCTCATTTGTTCCATGCGAGCTTTGTAGACTTTCATCATAGAGTTTTGAGGGAGAAAAGGAAATTGCTTGTGAAGATTTGCGAGAATGTATTTCATCCTGTCTGTGACTTATCCTACAAAATTAAACACACAAAAATAAAAAAAACACCAAATCTGAATATATACACAAATTGCATGGGTTGCCTCACTACTAGCGCTAAGTTTAACGTCGTCAGCTAGACATGACTACCCGAACGTTAGGCTAGATCTGAAAGTGTGACATTCTCTTTTTGTCTCTCATATGATTCTCCCCAATAGTGTTTGACACGCTTACTTTTAACCTTGAATGTTTCATTAGAATTGGGATCATGTAACTCAACGGTTCTATCTGGTAAAACTTGAGTGATTAAGAATGGATTTGACCACCATGATTTTAACCTCCCAGGGAAAACTTTCAACCTTGATTTGCTGAACAATACCCACTGCCCCGGTTCCAGTTGTTTGCGCACTAACTTCTCATCATGTCTCTTCTTGGCCTTTTCTTTGTATAACTTGGCATTCTCGAAAGGCTGTATGTGAAATTCCTCCAATTCGTTGAGTTGGTGGAGCCTTTTCTCTTCAGTTGCTTGCACTTCAAGATTCAACTTGTTCAGTGTGCAGTATATTTTATCTTCAGGCTCCACAAGTAGATGACATGCTTTAAGTTAGTAAGTGGAACTTTGCATTGCATCGGAGTTCTGGACGGTACTATTTATCTCATCAAGTTTGGAACATTCCTCATTCTTTTCATCATTGGGGAATTCTATGGCTTTGAAAACATTGAATTTTACTTCTTGGTCTTGTACCCTCATAGTTAGTTCACATTTTTGTACATCAATAATGGTTCGACCTGTAGCCAAAAATGGTCTCCCGAGAATGATGGGCACGTCTTCGTCTTCCTCAATGTCAAGGATAATAAAGTCTGCTGGGAGAATAAGTTTTTCGACTTTAACCAGCACATCTTCAACTACACCTCTCGGAAATGTGAGCGATCTATCAGCAAGTTGCAGAGAGACTGGGGTGGGCATTGCTTCTCCAATTTGCAGTTTTCTGTAAATAGAAAAATGCATCAAGTTAACACTAGCACCTAAATCACATAAAGCCTTACCGAAGCTATGTTCTCCTATGGTGCAAGGAATGGTGAAACTACCAGGATCTTTCAACTGTGGGCGAAGCTTCCTCTGAATGATGGCGCTGTATTCTTCTGTCAATGCTACTGTCTCGTAATCTCCCAATCTCCGCTTTCGTGACAGAATTTCTTTCATGAATTTGACATAGCTGGGCATTTGTTCCAACGCTTCTGTAAATGAAATATTGATATGCAGCTTTTTTAATATCTCCAAGAATCGAGCAAACTGCTTGTCTAGTTTATTTTTCTGGAGACGCTGTAGAAAAGGTGGATGTGGAGTGAATCTTTCTCGATCATATGCTTTTGCCTCTTTTTCCTCCATCTGTTGATCTACTTCGCTGCTTTCTTTTGGAACTTCCTCAACAGTTGCCTTGACTCCAATATTTTTGTTGAATTCAGTACCACTTTTCAAAGTGATGGCATGACATTGCTCTTTTCCCATGTTCCTTGGATTTGGTTCTATGTTGCTAAGAAGCGTACCTTGCGGTCTGTAACTCTGAACATTGGCCAGTTGTCCCATTTGATTCTCCAGTGTTTTCAAAGATGCTGATTGACTTTGAATTAATGCTGCTTGGGATTGAAACATGGCATCATATGATGCTGCTTGAGAATCGTATTTTACTTCTAGATTTTTCAAGTAAGCCATCACTTCTGTTATTCATGGTTCTTTTTCATACTTCTGGCCTTTGTTTTGTTGTTGGAATCCTGGTGGTGGATTGTTCATCTGCCCTGAATTATTGCTCCATGAGAAATTGGGATGATTCTTCCAACCTGGGTTGTAGGTATTAGAATATGGATTATTCCACTGTCTGTTGAAATTATTGACATAATTCACCGTCTCATCATGCTGGTTGTATGATTCTGCCTCTGGTGCACCTCCATATGGTGAGATTTTGGATCCAGCATTAACCTTCATGTTAAAAGTTTCGAGATTTTTGCAAATCAGATCCAGATTGGCATTCATTGTTGTGTTGGCTCCAACTTCATAAATTCTTGCGATTCGTTGAATCATGCTCATTTCTGTTGGCCACAAAGAATTATTGTCGGCCATTTCTTCAATTAAGTCTCAGGCCTGATCCTCTCATTTTGCCATTAAAGCTCCTCCAGCAGCAGCATCAATTGTGGTTCTCATTAATCCAGAAATTCCATTATAGAAGGTTTGGACTTGTAGCCACTTTGCAATCTCATGGTGAGAACATTTTCATAGTAAATCCTTGTATATGTCCCAAGCTTCGTAGAGGGATTCTGAGTCATGTTGTACAAAGTGTTGGTTTCTAATTAGGTCCCAAGATCATGAAATCAAGCAAGAAAAACGCATGAATACAATCATAGGAGGTGCGGCAAAACTCACAAGGATCGGTTGAGATGCGACGAAGACAAAAAACGAACTGCCTCATCTGTCAAGCTCGGCAGTGGCTACTCTTGGTCATGGACTGTACGGCATGGGCTGGTTTGGCTCCTCCAAGAATCGGCCATTGATGAATCCATGGAAGCTCCAAGCTTCAAAAATGGATTCCAAGCTCAAAAGTACACTGGCCTATCACATTTGTATTGACCCAAGTGTGTGCTAGCACCTTTTCTTCTTCTTTGTTATTCGGTCAAACCAGAAATTGGAAGAGGAGAAGATGAAGAACGGCTCAAAGCCGAGAGAGAAAAGAGAGGGAAGAAGGGTTTTCCATGAAAACCGATTGGGAGAGAGAGAAAATAAAAGGAAAATGCTTTATATATTTATTTTATTTTCAAAAACAAAAACAAATAAATAAAAGCATTTTTCATTTACCAAAAGTCAAAAAAAAAGCAAAAGCCCATTAATGCATTTTCAACCACCACATCAATCACTCAAATCAATCAATCAAATTGTCACATCACTCAAAGTGACATGTGATTTGACGCTTGATGTGACTAGCGATTTGACGCTTGATTTGACTTGCGTGCCGCACTCGAATTCAAAATGCGAATGCGCTCGTAAATAATCCCGGGCTCGAGTTCCCTAATTCCAAATTAACGAATTTTCCGTCGCGACGTAATTAAACGATTATGCCTAGCGAAATCACTATTCACGTCGCTAACGAATTAATTCTAAATTAATTCGTTCGCCCGAATTAAAATATAATTTTAATTCCGTGTCGAAATCTAATTTCGTATAATATATCGAATATATTATTTTATTGATTAATTCCAAATTAATCGTTCTCTCTCTTTAATTAATATTTTATCCCATATAAAATATTTCCGTAATTAATCCCAGATTAATTTTCTCTCTCATCAAATTAATCCCAGATTAATTAAAGTGCGAGTCATACATCATTGGTGAATCTTCGGGAAGTGACCCATGAGATCCCCAGATATGTTGGCAGTAAATTCGGTCGTCGGACTATCCGAACATGTAAGTACCTCGTACTACGTTTGTACCGATTTACAAGACAAGGTTGGCTTCTAGCAAAGCGCCATGCCTACCCAATTCTCCAGAAATATCCTTACAGGAATATGTGATCTATATCAAGCGTAGTATACCAAAGTATTGTGTATGTCGATCCAGTATCGGATGTTCATGTGCTAGGCCTAGGGTTGCAATTGTGTCTGCCCCGTACGAAGCACATATCGGATTTCTAGCAACTAGTCTCTATAATCGGATATACATGACCTTGTCATAATATACCGATAGCTCAAGCATTTAAGAGAACGAGTTCCGTATCCTATGTGACCATCATCTCCATATGACTGGAGTGATACTTCCGTCTTAACATCACACCCAACACACTACGATTCTCAATATACCCAGAATTGGCGTACACAGAACCGGTTAAAGCCATGGACGACCTCAACCAAAGCATATTGATTGTCGCAAGTATTAGCGGTGCAAGTCTCAGGTTAAGACCAAATACACCTACCCTGATTGCAGACTCCCATAGACACATAGTCATACTACCAATGAGATTCCACAGGGGTCTATCCAGAGCGAATCTGTTTCCCGTACCATCGGTAAAACACAACCTCCTATCACACTTGCATGAGTATCCTATAACCAAATATATGAGAACTATGATGTTGTGCCCTCACAACGTGCACAAGTGTAATACTAGTCTTTTACGTATTTATCGATGTCCAATCTCGATAATACTCTGACAAGGGATATTTAATGATTTATCCTTCGTGGACTGATACTGTCTCATTCCATTCTCTGTCCAAGAACAAATCATAGGGACCTCTCATCATTTATACATCTAGGTTATCTAATCACAAATGATAAGAGTTCAATCTCCTTTGTCACATAGTTAATTTGTACAACAACACCATGATCTGTAAAAATAGTGACGCTATGGTCATAATTGTCCAACAATCTCCCACTTGGCCTATAGCCAGTCACTCGAGTGCTTGACACCCGAACTATGTATGGTTGGCTCAAACTGTTGAGAAAAGGTTTTCGTCAGTGGATTTTCATGATTATCATCTGATGCGATTTATTCGATCATCACATCGCCACGATGTATGATCCGAACGAATCAGATGATTATCAAAGTAAGTATCTGGATCGTCGATGAGACCATTAATTCTTTAGCTGCTAACAGAACTATATCTAATCTAATTAGATTTATTATCGACCCAAATGGCATCTATTGCTGCCTCAGTTGCAGCAATAACCCGCATTTGTTGTTTATTCGGTAACAGTATCTTGCTTGCAAGATTTCCAGCTCAATGTTCCGTTATACTATTGTATAGTACCTTTGTTACGACTTATAGTCGTTAACATGAAAGCCAAGCTTTCACCGATTATATTATGGGAATATCATTTCCAAGAAATGATATATCATCATTATTCAGGACATTCATGTCAGTGCGCTCCCACTAACCTCCTTATATACAAAAGAATTATTTCGTTTTGAATTAAATCATAAACTATTATGATTACATCAAAACGACAATTCCAAGAACCTGATGCTTGCTTCAATCCAAACATGGATCGAATAACCTGCAAACCTAGTTTGCTTGTTATGGTTCGACAAAACCGTCAGGATGTTGTAAACATCCTCCAAAAGGTTTCTGTTAAGGAAAGCGGTTTTGGCATTCAGCTGCCACATTTCATAAATGAAACATGCAGCATCAGCAAGCATTGTCGAAATGGATTTACCATGGCAACAGGTAAAAGGTTTCGTCGTAATCAACATAATGTTGATAACTCTACCTTTTCGCTACAAGCCTAGCTTAGTACGTTGGTATGTTGCCATCCATGTATGTCTTCCTTGAAGACTTATATAGTACCAATAGGCACAAGCCTTGCGGTACATCAACTAGTGTCTAAACATAGTTGGTATACATGGAATCCACTTCAGACTTTATGACACTTTGCCATAATAGGGAGTCGATACCTTGTATCACTTCCACATACGTAGTCAGTTGGTATACCTCAATAAGATAGACATCTTATGAGGTGAGATCAGAAACCCCATACCCCAGGTTGTTTTCTGATTCTCTCCGACCTACGTGGTTCTTGTGTATTCGAAGATTATTGGAATAATTTCATCCTTGATGAACTATTTGTGTTCCATTATGACTCGGTGCCAGGAATAGTATTACTCTGATTTTCATCGAGTTTTACTATCCTCCCACTTACCACTGCATATCGGTATTCCTTTAGGGAAAACCGCATGGTGAGCAACAATTAATTTTTCTCTTGTGAGGTGTATAAGTACAATACTTATGGTATCCCAAGGATATCCTACATTTGGCACTTATCCAATTTGGGTTTTAGTTTGGTATCATCCAAACGTATGCCTAGCATACCCAAATTTAACAGGAATGTAAAACCCGGTTTCTTTTCCCGTTCATATCTAATATGAGATCTGTCAAACAGATATTATGGAACCTTATTCAAAATAAGTTCTTGCACTGTTTAAAGCTTATCTGTTGAAGGAAATGGTAGCTCAGAGCGACTCATGATTAGCATTATCATGTCTAACACAATTCGGTTAATCATTTCGGACACACCGTCAAACTGACGTGTTCCGGGAGGAGTCCTCATTGAAAGAATACTATACGCTTTCAAGTATGCGAGAAACTTATTGCTTAAGTATTTCCATTACGGTCTTACCGTGACGGTTTAATACTTTAGGCGATCTGTTTGTCTATTTCGTGTCGAAATTGTGAAAGTTTCCGATTTGTGTTTCAAAAGAAACACATAACCATAATGCGATGCCACATCCGTACAGGTCACGAAATATGCATATCCACATCTAGCCTAGCTAGATATGGGCCCACTTGCTTCACTATGAACTAGGGCTAATAGATTGGCGGCACTGGCACTTTTACCAAGTAAATAGTGTTTTAGGCACTTTGCCCAATAAACTAGATTCGTAGACTTTATTTGATTGGAATCAAATCAGTCCTAGTATCCACTCTCCGAAAGTGTGGATATACGAGTCTTGTTTAATTGTGTCCCTGACAACGATGCCACATACAAGTTTCAACCTGATCCAATCAGTTTGAGCTATTAGTTTGTCATGTTATACGTGTGAGATTTATTTATATTCTAAATACTGTTATTCACATCTAATGTGGTTATCTCAATATAATCTTTATATAATAAAACACTTTAGTGTTATAGAATATAAAGGTATATCCGAAACAGATTATACACTGATATAGAGATAATGTTTCTAGTCAAACTAGTTACATTATAACAGTTTCTTAAGTTAAGTACTAACCGAAGGTAGTTCCTAAATTCAGGTATCTACGGTTAAAACAGCGACTTTCGTCCCATTTTCAATTCGCAGATAAATCTCTATTGAAGTCAGTATCCTGTTCAAAACAGATTCTGAACGTCAATACATATATTTATGTATCACACTAAGTATTTAAAATCTAATTTTAATACTAGCTGTGAACATAATTATGACAATCATTTTTGAAGTCAGAGCCTTGCTCGTCTTCAATTCCTTCTTGGGATATGTCATTTATCTTCCCAGAAGATTATAATGATTTTGCCTTTGCCGGTTTCAACACTCCAGAAGCCTTTGGTCAACCCTTGGCCTTCTAGAATATCGAAGTAAGGTGCGCCTTGCGCTACTTGCCTAATTGCAAAGTTTGACTTTGTCTCCTTGAGAATAGTCATTAATTCTCTAAGAATTATTTATTGCAATTTAGTATTTCAAAGATCTAATCGATGAAGATCCTTTAATTTCAATATCATACTTTAAGAATCTAATCCTTAGTTCTGATAAAGAAATTAAGGAGTCTATATTACAAGTATTATGGATTAAGCGCTAAAGTTATCATTACATGAATATTCCAAATATCATGTTCCACTTATTTGCTTAACTCCTGTCTTAGGCTTAATATATATTTTATCAAATAAAATAACTTATTATTTTCCAGGACCATCCTGAAATTATTCCCAATTTGAAATTAAAGTCGTTTAAATACATTTTCACCCAGGATTATGTTTTAAACACTAATCTTTCATTTTTATCATGATTATAATAGTCCAACTATTTAATCAACGATTTGTGGTACTATGTATTATATTGATTATTATAGTCCAATTATACAATCAAATATAATTTAAATCAATTAACCTCAATTACATTGATTACTATAATCCAATTATAAAATCAACTATAAATTGAAATTAATTAATTCAAATATATTGATTACTATGATCCAATTATAAAATCAACTATAATACAGTCAACTGTTTATTAAAACAACAATTTAAATATTAGTACAACTAACATTTAATTTAACGACGAAATAATTTGTGATTGAGCGCGGCTATGGCAAGTAATTAAACGAATATTGCAAATTCAATTCTTGCCTCCCATTAATTTTCGGCGAGCCTCTAACCCTCTGTCGAGTACTCGGGAAACCGTGTTTCCTAGTGGCCTAGGATCCCGTTAATATGACACAATCTTGACTTTGGCCAACAAATTGTATGATAATTAACTAGGTAGATCTCTAAGATCGATTGGATCCAATCCAATTCCTAGATCCGATAGGGGGAAATCCAAGTCTGAAACATATCTTATATATGCCAATACATCAATGTATTACCTAACCTTTTTCCTCTGAATCAACTAAGCTTTGGCTTTGGCACAACAAACTTAATGATCACAGTCAAGCGCGACCCGTTGACCATGGAAAGATTCGTAATCAATGTCGATGGACAAGAAGTGGTCTTGACTTTGGCCAACAAACCACAACTTGGACAAGACACTGATATGGAACAAAGCCTTGGTGATTCAAACACATCTTCGACAGACAAAGTCCTTGACTTTGGCCAACAAACCAATGCCGTCTCGGATCTTGAGTGAGAATCACTCATGGAAGAAAAGACGCTTAATATTGAACGAGGGTTTTTCGCGTGCAAATTGGCAACCAATTTATTATCTTTGTTAAGGTCTCATCATCAAACACCCTTAAACATGCATTCTAAACACATAATAAAGCGCATATGAAATAAAATAATAATGATATGCTGATGGATACTTTACATTGATCCTATATCAAATCTCTCATTTTCTCTCTCCAGCTAACACATGTATATTTTTCTACGTGTTACACTACACTTCTAAAGAAACCTCATTTACATTGAGGGGAATAGGTGAGAAGAGAATACAAAGAGTATAGAGGTGATACGGCTGGACACGCAGGTCCAATTAATAAATCAAATTTATTACAATTTGTAAAATTGCCCCACCCATCTAATATCCATCCGATATACATTATTCATGCATCGCAACCATGTATTCATACAAGCATGTTATCAATCAATCTAATCCAATTAATTAATCTGATAATTAATGATCATCCAATGTTCAAACAACGATTTGATTTTGTACGAGTCAAACTCGTTTTTCGAATAAGTACTCAAAGTACGAATTCTTGAATTAAATTAAACTACATAATTAAATCCAATTCAATTTGTATTTAATTCTAATTCACTATTTAATTCCAAATTAAATATTACACTTTATTAACGAACCTTTACGACTTAAATTCCAAATTTAATCGCAACGGGTCTCAAAGCCCGATTAACGTCCAACGTTTATTTAATTAAAGTCCAATGAGCTTTTAATTAATTTCTTTAAGGCGTGGCCATTTGGTCAACTCGGGTCAAACCGATAACCAAAGTCCAATCTGGGATTTACCCCATAAGCCCATAAATCAATTTTGGCCCATTTGGCCCAATTAAATAATTAAGGTCCATTAAGTCATAATTGGACTTTATGGATGCGATTTTGGGCCCAATTGGATCCAACCAAATTGGCCTAAACCTAACTTGGTACAACCAAGCCCAAAAGCCCAATTACAACCTTTAAGGCCCAATTTCCAAAATAAGCCCAAATTAATTAACTTATAAAATTCCAAATTCCATAATTAATTAACCTAAGTGTAATACACAATTAATCACCCAAATTATATTTCTAAAACATCAATTAGCCTAATTAATCATGCACTTTCACAACACATAGTGTCCAACACAATTTTAATCAAAATCAAACCCATTTTCACATGCTATTGTTCTCAGCAATTAGAGGCTTTTTCTATCTGATTCGGTTTCAATCCAATTGAATCCACAATCATTATTTCCCAAATCAATTCAACTCATCCAATGAATCAAATCAAAAAATCACAATGAATTTCAAAAAATCATCATATTCGGCCAAGCCTTTAATTTGGGGAAATTTGTTCAATTGAAAATTCAATCCAATTAAACCTCAAATTAACATTACCCACTTGTTTTAAGTCATCCAATGATCAAACAAACAAAAAATTACCAAGACATTAGGGCTTATAATTTTTGGCCATGCCCAAAAATTTGGGGAAAAATGGATCCAATCCAATTTCATGAAATTGATCATGCACAACTTCAATTAATCAACATACAAGCATACTTAATCAATCAATTTAACCAAATCATGCTTCAATTGATTTTACCCAATTTCAAACCCTAACTTTTTCATGCTTGATCAAAGCTCATAGATACCATTGTTGGTATCTAATTAGGTCCCAAGATCATGAAATCAAGCAAGAAAAATGCATGAATACAATCATAGGAGGTGCGGAAAAACTCACAAGGATCGGTTGAGATGCGACAAAGTCAAAAAACGAACTGCCTCCTCTGTCAATCTCGGCAGTGGCTGCTCTTGGTCGTGGACTGCACGACATGGGCTGGTTTGGCTCCACAAGAATCGGCCATTGATGACTCCATGGAAGCTCCAAGCTTCAAGCTTCAAAAATGGATTCCAAGCTCAAAGGTTCACTGCCCTATCACCTTTGTATTGACCCAAGTGTGTGCTAGCACCTCTTCTTCTTCTTTGTTATTCGGTCAAACTAGAAAATTGAAGAGGAAGAAGATGAAGAACGACTCAAAGCCGAGAGAGAAAAGAGAGGGAAGAAGGGTTTTCCATGAAAACCGATGAGAGAGAGAGAGAGAAAATAAAAGGAAAATGCTTTATATATTTATTTTGTTTTCCAAAAACAAAAACAAATAAATAAAAGCATTTTTCATTTACCAGAAGTCAAAAAAAAAAAAGCAAAAGCCCATTAATGCCTTTTCAACCACCACATCAATCACTCAAATCAATCAATCAATCAAATTGTCACATCACTGAAAGTGACATGTGATTTGACGCTTGATGTGACTAGTGATTTGACGCTTGATTTGACTTGCGTGCCGCACTTGAATTCGAAATGCGAATGCGCTCGCAATAATCCCGGGCTCGGGTTCGCTAATTCCAAATTAACGAATTTTCCGTCGCTACGTAATTAAACAATTATGCCTAGCGAAATCACTATTCACGTCGCTAACGAATTAATTCTAAATTAATTCGTTCGCCCGAATTAAAATCTAATTTTAATTCCGCGTCGAAATCTATTTTCGTATAATATATCGAATATATTATTTTATTGATTAATTCCAAATTAATCGTTCTATCTCTTTAATTAATATTTTATCCCAGATAAAATATCTCCGTAATTAATCCCAAATAATTTTTCTCTTATCAAATTAATCCCAGATTATTTAAATTGCGAGTCATACATCATCGGTGAATCTTCGGGAAGCTACCCATGAGATCCTCGGATATGTTGGCAGTAAATTCGGCGTCGGACTATCCGAACACGTAAGTACCTCGTACTACGTTTATACCGATTACAAGACAAGGTTGGCTTCTAGCAAAGCGTCATGCCTACCCAATTCTCCAGAAATATCCTTACAGGAATATGTGATCTATATCAAGCGTAGTATACTGAAGTATTGTGTATGTCGATCCAGTATCGGATGTTCATGTGCTAGGCCTGGGGTTGGAATTGTGTCTGCCCCGTACGAAGTACATATCGGATGTCTGGCAACTAGTCTTTATAATCGGATATACATGACCTTGTCATAATATCCCGATAGCTCGAGCATTTAAGAGAACGAGTTCCGTTCCTATGTGACCATCATCTCCATATGACTGGAGTGATACTTCCGTCTTAACATCACACCCACACACTACGATTCTCAATATACCCAGAATTGGCGTACACAGAACCGTTAAAGCCATGGATGACCTCAACCAAAGCAGATTGATTGTCGCAAGTATTAGCGGTGGAAGTCTCAGGTTAATACCAAATACACCTACCCTGATTACAGACTCCCATAGACACATAGTCATACTACCAATGGGATCCCGCAGGGTCTATCCAGAGCGAAGCTGTTTCCCGTACCATCGGTAAAACACAACCTCCTATCACACTTGCATGAGTATCCTATACCCAAATATATGAGAACTATGGTTGTTGTGCCCTTACAACGTGCACAAGTGTAATACTAGTCTTTTACGTATTTATCGATGTCCAATCTCGATAATACTCTGACTATGGATATTTAATGATTTATCCTTCATGGACTGATACTGTCTCATATCATTCTCTATCCAGGAACAAATCATAGGGACCTCTCATCATTTATACATCTAGGTGATCTAATCACAAATGATAAGAGTGCAATCTCCTTTGTCACATAGTTAATTTGTACACAACACCATGATCTGTACAAATAGTGATGCTATGGGTCATAATTGTCCAACACAAAGGATGTAATGTCATTCCTAAATTTTACAGTTCTGGTTGGGGGAAAGTACTTTGTAAGGAATTTGGTAGCTAGAATGTTCCAAGTTGTTATGGAACCTGCTGGTAGTGAATGTAGCCAAGCCTTAGCTCTGTCTTTCAAGGAATATGGAAAAAAACGTTGTCTAATTGCTTCTACGCCTACCCCGGTTGTAATTGAATGTGCCGCAAATTTCCTGGAATTTTTTGATGTGGGCATTAGGATCTTCAGTTGCATTCCCCCCAAACTGAATTGATTGTTGTATCATCTAAATGCATGTTTTGATGTCACACGCATTTGCTGGTAAGAGAGGAGGTCAAATACATGAAATTAAGCCGTCAACCACCGAAATAGTTCTGTCTCGAATGGGAATTGGTGGTACAACCTCCAAAGGTTCAGGTTCCTTGTTGATCAGTGCTTCTTGGCCTTCTCGCCTTTCCCTTCTCAACTGTCTGATAGTTCTTTCAATTTCTGGGTCAAGCGGATGGATTTCAAAGCTTCTGGTTCTTCTCATGTAGTGACTGGGAACCTGAAACACAAGAAAATAAAAATAATAAGTAAAAATAAATTAGACACAAGTAACGGTATCTAACCCCAAAATTAATAGTAAGAGATAAATAAGTCCCCGGTAACCGCGCCAAAAACTTGATCGATGGTAAATACACACACGTTATACAAGAGCACGTATCGCTCAAGTAGTATAAAATGTATCAATCCCACAAGGATTTAATACCTAAGAAATTAATTTATGAAGCTAAATGTCTACGATTATCTAATTGATTGATTTTTGGTTGGATGGTGATTTTAAACTAAAGACAAGTAATTAAAACAAAACAAATGTAGATTTTAATTTTTAAATAATGATATGAAAATATCCAGGGTTGTGAATCCTTCCAATATCTTTTAAAGATGAAGTGATTATCTCTTGTTTGTGCAATATATCGGTTTATTAACTTGGAACACGAAGTTATGCAAAAGCCTCTTCCGATGGTCAGATGTAAATACCCAAAGTAACTCAATTAACTATTCATATGTTAATTAAGAAACTCTAAATTCATTAAGATTAAGTTCCAATTATGGCTACCCCCGCCCGACAGGTATATTCCTACCCTATAAGGAAATCTACCTAAGAGACATTTACCCCAAGGTGAGATCGTGAGCTATTGAGTCTATGGCTAAAACCTAAAATCCATTTTCCAAGTTCATTTGAAGTTTACCAAATCAATCTTATTAATGGCCTGTTAACAAGAAGCATTAAGCTTAAGACTCAATAAATAAACCAATATACTACCCAAAACATAAAATAACCACTTATAAAACGGTGATATTGAAATTCATCACAACCCTAGATAATATTTTTAGTTACAAAACATACCTAAAATTACAAAATGCATAGTTAAACAAAAAAACATAATAGAAAATTAAAAAGTAAAGAAAATTACAACAATAAAAGAAAGTGCTGGAGCTAGGGGTTTCACTTTAATACTTCAAATATAGATTACTCCATTATCAATTAATCGTTTCTTGAATTAATTATATTAAAACCGACCATATAGGCGGTGAATGTCATTTGTCCAAAGTCCAACCGATCATATAGGCGGTAACAAAATCATATAAACCGACCATATAGGCGTAAACATGGTTAGCACCTAAATCGACCATATAGGCGGAAACTAAGTCCAATAATGTAAACCGGCCATATATGCGGTAAATAATTAATTCAATTTACTTATTTAAATTAAGGATTAAATATAAATTATTATATTAAAAGTTTCACCCCAGACTCAAGCAAAAAGAGATTACCTACTCATGATGTAATTAAAAACACATAAAAATTTATTAAATAAATAAAGAGAAAATACAAGAAAACTTAAATAAACATGCAAGAAACTTTCTTTTAGGTTTTCATGGAGAAATCCACCAAAGAAAGCATGAAAAATTTACAAAGTTTAGCTTGGTATTTATAGGCAAATATAAAGACTTTCACCAATTTCTCCACCAATTCTCCACAAAAAATGGCACCAAATCTTCCATCAAACATGCAAGCATGTTTGGTGGAAGTTTGACAATTTCCATTTTTTATTTTATTTTATTTTTTGATTTTATTTTTGAAAATGACTTTTATAATTACACATAACATACTTACATAGTTTTCATCAATTTCGGTAATAACAACTTCAGAATTCGAAAATCCTATGAACTTCAAAGTTGTAGATCTTTGAGTCTTCTTTAATCTTGAACTTGAATCACCTCAATCCGATATCGAAATAAAATGTTATGGCCAAATTACGATAATTGCGCAAATTGAAATTTCTGAAATTATATTTCGTTAGAACGCCATTTCAAGTTTCCAATCTCCAAAATCAAAATATCAAGTCCAATTTTTGTCCTTATTTGTTCCAAATTTCGTCCTGATTGATTCTATTAAGTCATGATTTTATTTTATCTGCAAAATAAACTAAAACACATCAAAACGTTCATAAAACTCGAGAAACTATACAAAATATTAAGTAAAAATGTGGTAAATATTGATATATTTTCTGCTCATCAGCAGCCCCCCAGTCCTCTACATGTGCACATGTCCTCTCCGTCAATTCCATATCTGTGATAAGTTACATACTGAGGTGGGTTTTTCCCCAATGTCTCGAAAATCATAAATCTCAAGCTTTTAAAATAAATTTTTGAAAACATTTATTAAAACATACTCTTTCCATGAGATAACTGTGATAAAACTGGCTAACGCCCTACGTGCGTAAAAATAAGTTTGATATGAAAAATACGAAATGAAAATCAAGTAAAAAGGAAAGTGTCCACTCACTGGTTTAGAATCTGACAGGCACTGATTACTCTGCCAAAGAAAATTATGGTTCTTGCGATGATCTACATATGATAAACTATATTAGAAATGGACTAAGAAACGTACTACAGTATTAGGCTAAATTTACTTATTTAAGTGGTTGCTATCACTCCGATAGGTATCATACTTATATTAAGATGTAATATATATATATGAGCTAATACGAGACCCTTAGGGTGGTCTCTAACATGCTAGGGTGAAACCGGAATGGTTTAAAACTAATTTGGGGAAGTTCTGGTATTCGCTTTGCGATGCAAGGCATTGCGCGTTGCGACACTCTTAATTCCATAAACGAATTGCCTGAAATTTTCCAATGGCGTCGCGACGCAAGTCCTTGTGCATTGCGACGCGTTCAATCCAGAATAAATTCTACACAAAATCTCTAGTAAGTGTCGTGATGCGCGGTGCTTAGCGTCGCGACGCAAGGCTAAAATTCAGGCCTAATATCATTTTTTCATGTCTATATGCCCAAATACACTTCCATACTTCCATATTTCAACTTTTTCTCATCAATTCCATAAACTTCAATGTAAATACACACTAAACCAACACTCCTCAAACTAATTCAACTCTTTACAGAAGCCAAACAAAAAGTGGACAAAGGAAATAAGTAAAGAAGAAAGAAGTGGGGCCGAGAGAAGAATTTGGGAGAATGAACTTTGACTTGGAAAAAGTAGAGAATTAGAAGTTGTTGTTTGTTTGAAAATAAAGAAAGAAGAAATGCGTGAAACAATAGAGCTTCAGCCACCAATGTTGACCAAAAGAAAAAGAATTGAAAAGGGAAATTATTTGTTTAAGAAAGCAGTACAAATTGAATTAGGTTTGAAATTGTCTTGTTATAAAAAGCATGCTAAAGGTGGCGAGCAGGAGCTCACGCGTGAAGAGAAATATTTTGAGGGAGAATGGGCTGCAGCCGAGAGTTGAAGAAGCAGAAGCAGAAGCAGTTCGAGAGCCCAGAGCAGAAAAAGAATTACGAGGTCGAGACGCGGATCAGTTTGGAGAATTGGAACAGTGATGAAAACTCATAATAATATGTCTTTCCGATCCCTTCAGGCAAGATTTATTTTTATGGAGAACTAATCTCCTAAGCAAAGCTAGGAATGAACTTTTGTTTTTGATTTCTATTATTTATGTTGTTGATTCTTGGATGAACTAAACTATTTAATACAATTGATGTTTGATATTCTTTATTATTTTCCGATTATTGAATCCAGAAATTATGTTTTGTCAACTCCCATATAGATCCAGTCATGCTTCTACTATGTGTGATTTGCGAACTTAGTTGTGACTGGTAAAAGTTATTTTATGTGTTGGTCTTCTGCTGCAGTATTGCCTGAGGGTATATTGTCGACGTTAGATAGCTCGTAACGATGACTTTTGTGTGCTGTTAACATAGAGAAAATAATAATTAATTACCTTAGAATTTGAATATGTGTAGAATTGAATATCTTCCGGTTGTTGGTTTGAGATGTGAAACCTTCAATTGTGTAATAAAAGGAATTAATAACTAAATATAGGAGTTTGATACAAGAGGATTCCCGATACTTTGCCATATCTATCTGCTGATATAATTTATTTATTTTCCATAGTTTTTATCTTAAAGTATAGATTCATTCGTTTTCTTTTCATTAAAATTATTGCCAACGTTTTTACCTAAGTAAATTAGTTCATGTAACCATCTCTCTGAGGAATCGACACCCCAACTATACTGCGATAACCGCAAGTAATCTTTTGAGCGTAATCAAAATTTGGCGTCGTTGCCGGGGAGACGGTTTACAACTTAAAGGAGCAGGTTTGCTTAGTCACCAATGAAGCGGTCACTTCGTTCCATATTTACTTTTTTTATTTTATTTTAATTTATTTATTTTAATTTTTAGTTTTTTTTTAGTTGATTTTTTTAATTTTGTTTGTAGTCTTTTATTTTTGTCTTTATTTTATCTACTTTATTTTAGTTTAGTTTATATTTTTATTTTTATTTTCAGTTTATTCCTTGTTATTTTAATTTATTTAATTCTTTTATTTTTGTTTCTCGCTTTACTTGAGTTTAAATTGCAGGCCTAAACGTAGGGATAAGTTTGGTAGATTTGTTAGGACTGGAGAAGAAAGCTCAGACTCTGAGAACATATTGAAAATCCTTTTTCCACACCATCCGCGTCTAGCGCACATATTATGAGTGAATACGAGAGACCACCCATGAGGACTCTTGAAGAGTACCTCCACCCAACTCGCATAGCTATACCTTCGTGCAAAATATTTCCTCCTAATGCACCACAAATAGATTTTAAACCTGGGATGATACAGTATCTCCCAACTTTTCACGGTTTGGAGAACCAGAACTTTTATGTGCACATTAGAGAGTTTGAAGAGCTAGTAGCAACCTTCCATGACCGGTTTGGAACCACTGACATAACTAGATTTAAATTCTTCCCTTTTGCCCTTAAGGATAGAGCTAAGAGCTGGTTGTATTGTTTAAGACCTAGGTCAATAGGATCGTGGGGCGAGATGACTCAGACATTCTTTGATTAATACTTCCCACACCATAAGACAAATGCCCTGAAAAGAAAAATCTCCACCTTCTCTCAGAGAGACAATGAGACCCTTTATCAAAAATGGGAGAGAGATATAATGAGATGTTAGTGAGCTGTCCTCTGTTGGACAATTATGACCCATAGCGTCACTATTTGTACAGATGATGGTGTTGTTGTACAAATTAACTATGTGACAAAGGAGATTGGACTCTTATCATTTGTGATTAGATCACCTAGATATATAAATGATAGGAGGTCCCTTTGATTTGTTCCTGGATTGAGAATGATATGAGACAGTATCAATCCACGAAGGATAAATAATTAAATATCCCTAGTCAGAGCATTATCGAGATTGGACATCGATGAATGCGTAAAAGACTAGTATTACACTTGTACGCGTTGTGAGGGCACAACGACATAGTTCTCATATATTTGGGTATAGGATACTTGTAGGCATTGCATTTTTGCATGTGAAACCCGATGATGAGTCTCAGTTGGAGGCACTACCTTTTTAGTTAAGGATATTGCAGTAAACGGTCGTCAGAAGGGAATCGATATTTCGTTAGATCCTTATTCACTTGTTTAGCGTCAAGCTCGCTTGTTGGACCTCCGTTTTAAAGCACCTTTAGCCTAAAAAACCCAGAACCTTTTAATATTGGCCCAAACCCACTCACCAAACCAACACAACACCTAACTCACCAACCAAAGGCCCACACGCCCACTACAAGGCCCACACGCCCATTCACCTTAATACACAACCAAATTAAATCAAATATTAAGTTAAATATTAATTAGATAATGTAATTAAATAAAATAATAATTAAATCATTTACCAAATTAAATAAAACATAAAATAAAATAATACCTAATTTAAATAAATCAAATATGTTATATACCTAAATTAAAAAGATGATATACCTAATTAAAATCAATCATAACAAATAAAAAATATTGACTTCCTAATCTAACAAATTAAATGCCTAATCTTAACCAATCAAATATATTGTATTCCTAATCTAGCCAAGACATGTCCCCCAATCAAATCCATTGCTTTCCTTGTCTAAACACTAAATCATATCCTAATTGAATGCACCAAATCCCTTCCTTGTGAGACAAGGTGAAGCCCTAACCCTTCTCTATATAAACAACCCCTAACCAAAGCCATCCTCTCTTTCACACATATACTTCACGCCCATCACAAAAAGAAAACAAGCAAAGAATTTCCCATCACCTTCACACAATATCATTCACGGTAATAGCATAAAGAAGTAAAACAATTTCTCTTCACCTCCTCCACTTCATAGCCGAAAATATCATAGCCCCTAAACCCACACACATCACCGAAAATCTCCCCCAAACAGCAGCCCCTTTCCACCGAAAATAGTAGCCCCAAATCACTCCAAACAGCAGCCCAAAAACACCCAAAACAGTCCCTAAAATCCTTAAAACAGTAACGTAAAACTGCACTTATAATCCTTAAAACAATCACACAAAAAAACCGCACTTAAAACCTTTAGAAAATACCCAAAACAGTCCGTTGAAACGACAAAACAGTTACCTGAACAGTGAGCAGAAAATACAAGAGGGAACAGCAGCAAAACGGAGGCTAAACAACAAGCAAAACAGAAAAACAGTGAGCTAAGACGCTAAACCGGTGAACCGGAGAAGTTGAAGAGCTTTACCCTTCCGATCTCCGTGAAACACAAGTCCGAAAGTCGGCAAAAAAGGTTAGACCTGGGGGTATTTTCCACATTCGTTTTCTGTTTTATTTTTATTATTTATTGAGTATTGTTCGCATGATTGTTATGTTGAAATGCATGTTGTGGCCCTTGAGTAGATAAATATGCATGTATTACGAAATATTGTATGTTGGGGCCTTGGAATAAAATGAAAGATGTGTCAACTCTCGCGGTATATCAGATGGAAACCCGGACATAAATTTCATAGCCGATTCCGAATGGACGGTAGTATGATCTGTACTCAGGATACAACTCCACGTACCGCTTGAGTAAAACAACACCTTCTTTTGTTTTATATTACTTTGATTTATTTATTTTTCATCATTTGAATTCCGCATGTTACTTGTTATGCATGACGCAATCGAGCGCATGGGCTTAGTAAGTCGGATTAAAGGTCCCCTATTTGGAGGGGTAAAATCCTTTACCACGATGCTTTGCCGCGCCGGTTGATGTGTGTTCGGTTGGATGTAAGATATGTTCAATCGGGCATACTAAATTTGATATTATTGTCTTTATTTTTGTATGCATGACGTGATCGAGCGAATGGGCATAGTAATTCGGATTAAAGGTCCCCTATTTGGAGGGGTTAAAATCCTTTACCACGATGCTTTGCCGCGCGGTTGATGTGTGTTCGGTCGGATATAAGATATGTCCAATCAGGCATACTAAGTTTGATATTATTGACTTTATTCTTTCTAAGCATGATACGATTGAGCGCATGGGCTTAGTAAGTTGGATTAAAGGTCCCCTATTTGGAGGGGTAAAATCCTTTACCACGATACTTTGCCGCGCCGGTTGATGTGTGTGTTCGGTTGAATGTAAGATATGTTCAATCGGGCATACTAAGTTTGATATTATTGTCTTTATTCTTTGTATACATGATGCGATCGAGAGCATGGGCTTGGTAAGTCGGATTAAAGGTCCTCTATTTGGAGGGGTTAAAATCCTTTACCACGATGCTTTACCGCGCCGGTTGATGTGTGTGTTCGGTTGAATGTAAGATATGTTCAATCGGGCATATTAAGTTTGACATTATTGTCTTTATTCTTTGTATGCATGATGCGATCGAGCGCATGGGCTTAGTAAGTCGGATTAAAGGTCCCCTATTTGGAGGGGTTAAAATCCTTTACCACGATGCTTTGCCGCGCCGGTTGGTGTATATTCGATTGGATGTGAGATGAGTTCAATCGGATACGTGAGGTCCCACATTGTGGATTTGTTTGTCTATGAATGTGTTGCATGCATCAGGTCTGGTTCCGTCCGAACGCGTTCTCGAACAACACACGAATGTGAACCTTCTGTTTACCGTTCGAACGCGTTATCAAACGCTACGTGAACGCGCACGCATCTTCTTAGTGTTTCATGCATCAGGTCTGGCTCCGTTCGAACGCGTTCTCGAACGTTATACGAATGCGAACCTTCTGTTTACCATTCGAATGCGTTCTCGAACGCTATACGAATGCGCACCCACTGAACTGAGTTATTTTCATCAAATTTCGTACATAATTCTCCCTAGTAGCTATTCCTTCGTATGATGAACCTGATTACTTCTATGCATTATGCAAGATTGTGTAGGTGTCGTTCATCTGTATTCCCCCACATGTATGAGTGTAATGTGTTTATTAACTTGTATGCTTGTCGTATGTTAATCCTTATGTATGCAAATTGAGACATAGATTACATGCAAATAGGCTGTATGCAAATTCAGATATGTGCTACATGTAAATTTAGATGAACTTGTTGATGTATGCATGTGAACTTCGA
This sequence comes from Zanthoxylum bungeanum, assembly GCA_019454045.1. Lineage (NCBI taxonomy): Eukaryota > Viridiplantae > Streptophyta > Magnoliopsida > Sapindales > Rutaceae > Zanthoxylum > Zanthoxylum bungeanum. Next base: position 52,441 of record SKCR01036380.1, read on the forward strand.
AGCATGACATTCTTGGAAATATGTGTTACTCAAGCTTGATTAAATTATTACACAAATCCTTTCATTACAAGTGACATAAGTAAGGGACCATTCTGAACCCAACGGTTTGAGGTCTTCCCTTGCGAGGGGTGAGTGCGGCCTTAAATCTCATTTTCCCGGTTCACACCGGGTGCCGACTCCATTATTCTCCGGTTTAGTCCCCCGCGGGCTATTCCGTACTCCCGACTAGGCCGCGAGCCTAGAACAGCATGCGTCGCCCAGTTTCAGTGTTCCCACAATACTCATGCAAGTGTAATAGGAGGTTGTGTTTCACCGATGGTACGGGAAACAGCTTCGCTCTGGATAAGACCCCCTCGGAATTCCATTGGTAGTATGACTATGTGTCTATGGAAATCCGAAATCAGGGTAGGTGTATTTGGTCTTAACCTGAGACTTGCACCGCTAATACTTTTGACAATCAATATACTTTGGTTGAGGTCGTCCAAGGCTTTAACAGGTTCTGTGTACGCCAATGCTGGGTATATTGAGAAGCGTAGTGTGTTGGGTGTGATGTCAAGACGGAAGTGTCACTCCAGTCATATGGAGTTGATGATCGTATAAGGATATAGAACTGGCTCTCTATATAAGGTTACAATCGTCGGGATAATAAACTTGGTCATGATTATTCGATATTAAAGAGACTAGTTGCTCGTAATCTGATATATGCTTCGTACGGGGCAGACACTGTACCAGCCCCAGGCCTCGCATGTGATCATCCGATACTGGACAGAAATACGCAATACTATGTATACTACGCCTGATACAGATCCTTTATTCCGGTAAGGATATTTCCGGAGAATTGGGAGGCATGACACTTTGCTAGAAGCCAACCTTGTCTTGTAATTCGGTATAAACGTAGTACGAGGTAATTACGTGTTCAGATAGTCTGACGATCGAATTTACTGCCAACATATCCGGGGATCTCATGGGTCGCTTCCCAAAGATTCACCGATGACGTATAACTCGCACTCTAAATTAATCTGGGATTAATTAGATTAGAGAGAAAATTAGTCTGAGATTAATTGCGGAGATATTTTATTTGGGATAAAATATCATTAAAGAGAGATAACGATTAATTTGGAATTAATTGGAAAATTAATATATTTGATATATTAAACGAAATTGGATTTCGACTAGGAATTAAAATTAGATTTTAATTCGGGCGAGTGAATTAATTTAGAATTAATTCGTTAGCGATGTGAATAGTGATTTCGCTAGGCGTAATCATTTAATTACGACGCAACGGAAAATTCGTTAATTTGGAATTAGCGAACCCGAGCCCGAGATTGTTTGCGAACGCATTCACATTTCAAATTCGAGTGCGGCATGCAAGTCAAATCAAGCGTCAAATCGCTAGTCGCATCTAGCGTCATATCAAGCGTCAAATCATGTCACTTTGAGTGATGTGACCATTGATTGCTGTGATTGATGTGATTGATTGTAGTTGTTGGGGTTGTTGGAAAGCTTTTATATTTGACTTTTGGAAAGCCAAATATTTGGTAATTCATTTTATTTGGTTTTTGAAAATGAATAAAGTGTATTAGATACACTAAAAACACAACAACACATTTTATTATTTCTCTCTCATTGCTCACGTTTTTTAGCAACATTATTCTCTCCTCTCTCACGCCCTTTGGGCTGATTTTTCTTCTGTTTTAGAAACAGCCACTGCCGAGTGACTTGAAGAAAAATGGGAAGCAAAGTGTGATTTTATGGCAAAATCGAGAGTGCTAGCACACTCCGGGATCAATGCGAAGGTGATAAGGAAGTCCACCCATGAGCGGGAATCACTATGACGAAGCTTGGAGCTTGGAAGTTGATTCAAAATGGCTGAAACCAGTGAGGAATTACAGCCCACTACCGAACCAGTGAGAGGCAGAAACCGAAAATTTTTGGCCTCCGCGTCGCTCAACCGCTCGATGTAAGTATTCCGCAACTTCCTCGATTGTATTCACACATATTCATGCTTGATTGGTGATCCTTGGGACCCTTAGAATCTCCAACAATGGTATCAAGAGCTTGGTTAAAAGCATGAAATTGATTTTGGGCTTAAAATTGGGCAAACTTGATTTTGTGCATGATTAATGAAATTGGATGGATTAGTATGCTTAAATGTGTTTGAATTGAGGATTGATTGGATCAATTTGTTGAAATTATGTTTGGAAAAAATTTCCCCAATATTTTGGTCATGGCTGAAAATGCAATGTCCTAAAATGTCTTGGTAATTTTTGATTTTTGACAATTGGATGTGTTGGAAATCATTCGGGATGATGATTTAATGTCGATTGTGGAATTAATTGGATTGAATTCGAATCGGACGTAAAATCCCCAAATTGCCGAGAATGTAAGAGCATGAAATTGGGTTTGATTTTTGTTAAAATGTGTTGGACATGTTTTAATGTAGATGAGCATGATTAATTAGCCTAATTTGTGTTTTGGAAATAATGATTTGGGTGATTAATTATGTTAATGCACTTTGATTAATTAAATTGTAAAATTGGATTTTAGTAATTTAGATAATTGGGCTAATTTGGAAATTGGGCTTGAATTGTTGTTATTGGGCTTATTGGCCTTTGTTGTACAAAGTTGGGTTAAGGCGAATTGGATTGGATCCAATTGGGCCCAAAACCGCATCCATAAAGCCCAAATGCGACTAATGGACCTTTAAAGTTTAATTGGGCCTAATGGGCTAAAATTGATTTCTAGGCTTATGTGGTAACTCCCGGATTGAATTTTGGTTATTCGGTTTGACCCGAGTTGACCAAAATTCCACACTTTAAGAAATTAATTAAAAGCCCATTGGACTTTAATTAAATTGACGTTGGATGTTAATCGGGCTTTGAGACCCGTTACGATTAAATTAGAATTTAAGTCGTAAAACGCTTATTAATAAAGTGTAGTATTTAATTTGGAATTAAATAGCGAATTAGAATTAAATACAAATTGAATTGGATTTATTTAATATTTAGTTTAATTTAATTCGAGAATTCGTACTTTAAGTACTTATTCGCAAAAACGAGTTTGACTCGAGCAAAATCAAATCGTTGATTGAACATTGGATGATCACTAATTATCAGATTAATTAATTTGATTAGATTGATTGATAACATGCTGTGTGAATACATGGTTGCGATGCATGAATAATGTATATCAGATGATGGATATTAGATGGGTGGGGCAATTTTAGAAATTGTTTTAATAAATTTGGAATTTATTAATTGGACCTACGTGTCCAGCCTTATACCTCCTTATTCTTTGTATTCTCTTCTCACCTATTCCCCTAAATGTAAATGAGGTTTCTTTAGAAGTGTAGTGTAACGGGTAGGTAGAAGAAATATTTGTGCTAGCGGGAGAAAGAAAGGGAGAGATTTGATCTAGGATCAATGTGTAAAGTATCCATTCGCATATCATTATTATTTTATTCATATGCGCTTTATTGAGTATTTAGAATGCATGTTTAAGGGTGTATGATGATGAGACCTTAAGAAAGATAATAAATTGGTTGCCAATTTGCACTCGAAAAACCCTCGCTAAATATTAAGCGTCTTTCCTTCCATTGAGTGATTCTTACTCAAGATCTAAGACGGCATTGGTTTGTTGGCCAAAGTCAAGGCTTTTTTTTATCGAAGATGTGTTTGAATCACGAAGGCTTGTTTTCCATGTCAGTGTATTGTCCAAGTTGTGGTTTGTTGGCCAAAGTCAAGACCATTTCTTGTCCATCGACATTGATTACGAAGTTTTCCATGGTCAATGGGTCGTGCTTAACTGGGATCACTAAGTTTGTTGTGCCAAACCCAAGGCTTAGTTGATTCAGAGGAAAAATGTTAGGTAATACATTGGATGTATTGGCATATATAAGATATATGTTTCGGACTTGGATGTCCCCCTACCGGATCTAGGAATTGGATTGGATCCAATGGATCTTAGAGATCTACCTAGTTAATTATCATACAATTTGTTGGCCAAAGTCAAGATTGTGTGATATTTAACGGGATCCTAGACCACTAGGAAACGCGGTTTCCCGAGTACTCGACAGAGGGTTAGAGGCTCGCCGAAAAATAGTGGGAGGCAAGAATTGAATTTGCAATATTCGTTCAATTACTCGCCATACGCGCTCAAAACAAATATCATTCTTCAAATAAATTAAATGTTAGTTGGACTAATATTTAAATTGTTGTTTTAATAAATAGTTGGACTATATATTCAAACTATTCATTTATAGTTGATTTTATAATTGGATTATTGTAATCAATATAATTGATTTTAATCTATTAAATTATAGTTGATTAAATAGTTGGACTATTGTAATCATAATAATAATAGTACCTAAATCGTTGATTAAATAGTTGGACTATTAAAATCAAGATATAAATTGAAAGATTGACATTTAAAATGTAATCCTAGGGAAAATGTGTTTAAATGGTTTAATTTTCAAATTGGGAATAATTTCAGGATGGACCTGGAAAAATAATAAGTTATTTTATTTGATAAAATAATATATTAAGCCTAAGCCCGGAGTTAAGAAAATAGTAGAGCATAATCTTTGGAAGATTTATGTGATGATAACTTTAGTGCTTAATCCATTATACTTACCTCAGTAGACTCCTTAATTTCTGAATTAGAACTAAGGATTAGATCCTTAAAGTATGATAATGAAATTGAAGGATCTTCAAAGAATCTATCCTTAGAATCTTAGAAGTAATAAATTGCAATAATAACTCTTGGAGAGTTAATGACTATTCTCAAGGAGACAAAGTCAATGTTTGCAATTAAGCAAGTAGCGCAAAGCGCACCTTACTTCGATATTCCAGAAACCCAAGGCTTGGCCAAGGGCTTCTAGAATGTGAAAAAGGGCAAAGGCAAAATCATTATAATCTTCTTGGAAGATAAATGACATATCCCAAAATGTCTGCATAAATTGTGGCAAACGGGATCGCAGAAGCGTGACTGCCGTTTGGACAAAGTAGACATGAAGGAATTGAAGAATGAGCAAGGCTCTACTTCAAATATGTTTGTCATAAATATATTCACTACTAGTATTAAAATTGGATTTTAGATACTTAGTGTGATATAAATATATATTGATGTTCAGAATCTGTTTTGAACAGGATACTACTTCAATAGAGATTTATCTGCGAATTGGAAACGGGACGAAAGTCGCAGTTTCAACCGTAGATACCTAAGTTTAGGAATTACCTTTGGGTGTGTACTTAAATTAGGAAACTGTTATAATGTAACTAGTTTAACTAGATACATTATCTCTATATCAGTGTTTAACCCATTACGGGTGTACCTTTATATTCTAGAACACTAAAGTGTTTCATTATATAAAGATGATATTGAGGTAAACACATTAGATATGAATAACATAATTTATCTTTTGAATATAAATAAAATCTCAAACGTATAAAATGACAAACGATAGCTCAAACTGATTTGATCAGAAGAAACATATTGTGGCATTGTTGTCTGGGACACAATTAAACAAGAATCGTATATCCGCACTTTTGAAGAGTGGGTACTAGGACTGATTTGATTCTATTCAAATAAAGTCTACGAATCTTGTTTATTAGGCAATGTGCCTAAAACATTATTTACTTGGTAAAAGTGTAAATGCCACTGATCTGTTAACCATAGTTCATAGTGAAGCAAGTGGGCCCATGTCTAGCTAGGCTAGAGGTGGATATGAATATTTCGTGACCTATACGGATGTGGAATCGCGTTATGGTTATGTGTTTCTTTTGAAGAACACAAATCAGAAACTTTTAGAGTTTCGACACGAAATAGACAAACAGATCGGCTAAAGTATTAAACCGTCACGGTAAGACCGTAATGGAAAATACTTAAGCAATAAGTTTCTAATATACTTGAAAGAGTATAGTAATCTTTCAAATGAGGACTCCTCCCGGAACATGTCAGTTTGACGGTATGTCCGAACAGAGTAACCGAATTTTGTTGGACATGATAAGGTTAATCATAAGTCGCTCTGAGCTACAATTTCCTTCAACGGATAAGCTTTAAACAGTGTAAGAACTTATTTAGAATAAGGTTCCATAAAATCTATTTGACAGATATCATATTAGATATGAACAGGAAAGAAACCAGGTTTCTCATTCCTGAAGATTTGGGAATGCTAGGCATATGTTTGGATGATACCAAACTAAAACCCAAATTGGATAAGTGCCAATTGTAGGTTATCCTGGGGATACCATAAGTATTGTACTTATACAACTCACAAGAGAACAATTAGATTGTTGCTCACCATGTGGTTTTCCTAAGAGGAATACCGATATGCAGTGGTAAGTGGGAGGATAGTAAAACTCGATAAAAATCGGAGTAATACTATTCCAGGCATCAAATCCTAATGGAACATAAATAGTTCATCAAGGATGAAACTATACCATAATCTTCAAATACACAAGAACCACGTAGTTCGGAGAGAGTCAGAAGACAACCTGAGGTATGGGTTTTTGATCTCACCTCATAAAGATGTATATCTTATTGAGGTATACCAACTGACTATATGTGAGGTAGTGATATAAGGTATCAACTCCCTATTATGACAAGTGTCATAGTATCCGAAATGGATTCCATGTATATCAACAAGTTCGGATACTAGTTGATGTACCATAAGGCATTATGCCTATTGGTACTATAACATGGAAGCCAACATACCAACGTATAAAGCTAGGCTTTTAGCGGAAAGGTATTGTTATCAACATTGTGTTGATTATGATTCAACCTTTTACCTGTTGCCACAGTAAATCCATTTGGATAATGCTTGCTAAAGCTGCGTATTTCATTTATGAAATATGTCAGCTTAACGGGAAAATCGCTTTCCTGAAAAGGAAACCTTTTGGAGGATGTTTACAACATCCTGGCGGTTTTGTCGTACCATAACTAGCAAACAAGGTTTGTGGGTTATTCGATCCATGTTTGGATTGAAGCAAGCATAGGTTCTTGGAATTATCGTTTTGATGTAATCATAATGCTTTATGATTTTATTAAAAACGAAAATGATTCTTGTGTATATAAGAGGGTTAGTGGGAGCGCACTGACAGTGGCTGTCCTATAAATAATAATGATAATATGTCATTTCTTGGAAATGATATTCCCATAAAATAACTATCAGCGAAAGCTTGACTTTTGAAAACTCTCCGAGAAATCGTACATTGAAAAATGTACGCGACCTGGTGTCTCATACGCTTTGAGCATATGGATTCACAAACAGGCCAATCCATGTGATAGTCACTGGATTGATGTTAAGAACATCCGTTAGTATCTTAGAGATCTAAGGATACTATCTTAATCTGTGGAGAAGGATAACTTGAAGTGACTGAGATCACTACTGCAAGTTTCCTAAACCGATAAAACAACTATAAGTCACAAACGGTACTATACAGTTTGAATAACGGAACAGTGAGCTGGAAATCTTCCAAGCAAGATACTGTTACCGAATAAACAACAAATGCAGGTTATTGCTGCAGCTGAGGCAGCAATAGAAGCTTTCTCGGTCGATAAAAAAATCTAATTAGATTAGATATAGTTCTGTTAGCAGCTGAGCTAGGCGTCTGCACAGGTTAAAAAATTAATTGTCTCATCAACGATCCAGATACATACTTCGACTATTCATCTGATTCGTTCGGATCATACATCATGGCGATGTGATGATCATATAAATCGCATCAGACGATAATCATGCAAATCCGCTGACGAAAGCATTTCATCAACAATTTGAGCCAACCGTACATAGTTCGGGTGTGAGACACTCGAGTGACTGGCTATAGGCCAAGTGGGAGATTGTTGGACAATTATGACCCATAGCGTCACTATTTGTATAGATCATGGTGTTGTTGTACAAATTAACTATGTGACAAATGAGATTGCACTCTTATCATTTGTGATTAGATAACCTAGATATATAAATGATAGGAGGTCCCTTTGATTTGTTCCTGGATTGAGAATGATATGAGACAGTATCAATCCACGAAGGATAAATTATTAAATATCCATAGTCAGAGCATTATCGAGATTGGACATCGATGAATGCGTAAAAGACTAGTATTACACTTGTGCGCGTTGTGAGGGCACAACAACATAGTTCTCATATATTTGGGTATATGATACTCATGCAAGTGTAATAGGAGGTTGTATTTCACCGATGGTACGGGAAACAGCTTCGCTCTGGATAAGACCCCCTCGGAATTCCATTGGTAGTGTAACTATGTGTCTATGGAAATCCGAAATCAGGGTAGGTGTATTTGGTCTTAACCTAAGACTTGCACCGCTAATACTTACGATAATTAATATACTTTGGTTGAGGTCGTCCAGGGCTTTAACAGGTTCTGTGTACACCAATGCTGGGTATATTGAGAATCGTAGTGTGTTGGGTGTGATGTCAAGACGGAAGTGTCACTCCAGTCATATGGAGTTGATGATCGCATAGGGATACAGAACTGGCTCTCTATATAAGGTTGCAACCGTCGGGATAATTTGACTTGGTCATGATTATCCGATATTAAAGAGACTAGTTGCTCGTAATCCGATATATGTTTCGTACAGGGCAGACACTGTACCAGCCCTAGGCCTCGCATGTGATCATCTGATACTGGACATAAATACGCAATACTACGTATACTACGCCTGATACAGATCCTTTATTCCTGTAAGGATATTTCCGGAGAATTAGGAGGCATGGCGCTTTGCTAGATGCCAACCTTGTCCTGTAATTCGGTATAAACATAATACGAGGTACTTACGTGTTCGGATAGTCCGACGACCGAATTTACTGCCAACATATATGGGGATCTCATAGGTCGCTTCCTAAAGATTCACCGATGACGTATAACTCGCACTCTAAATTAATCTGGGATTAATTAGATGAGAGAGAAAATTAGTTTGGGATTAATTGCGGAGATATTTTATCTGGGATAAAATATCATTAAAGAGAGATAACAATTAATTTGGAATTAATCGGCAAATTAATATATTTGATATATTAAACGAAATTGTATTTCGACGCGGAATTAAAATTAGATTTTAATTCGGGCGAGCGAATTAATTTAAAATTAATTTGTTAGCGACATGAATAGTGATTTCGCTAGGCGTAATCGGCAACAGAAAATTCGTTAATTTGGAATTAGCGAACCCGAGCCCGAGATTGTTTGCGAGCGCATTCACATTTCAAATTCGAGTGCGGCACGCAAGTCAAATCAAGCGTCAAATCGCTAGTCGCTTCTAGCGTCATATCAAGCGTCAAATCATGTCACTTTGAGTGATGTGACCATTGATTGATGTGATTGATGTGATTGATTGTAGTTGTTGGGGTTGTTGGAAAGCTTTTATTTTTGACTTTTGGAAAGCCAAATATTTGGTAATTCATTTTATTTGTTTTTTGAAAATGAATAAAATGTATTAGATACACTAAAAACACAACAACACATTTTATTATTTCTTTCTCATTGCTCACGTTTTTGAGCAACATTATTCTCTCCTCTCTCACGCCCTTTGGGTTGATTTTTCTTCTGTTTTAGAAATAGCCACTGCCGAGTGACTTGAAGAATAATGGGAAGCAAAGTGTGATTTTGTGGCAAAATCGAGAGTGCTAGCACACTCCGGGATCAATGTGAAGGTGATACGGAAGTCCACCCATGAGCCGGGAATCACTACGACGAAGCTTGGAGCTTGGAAGTTGATTCAAAATGGCCGAAACCAGTGAGGAATTACAGCCCACTGCCGAACCAGTGAGAGGCAGAAACATAAAATTTTTGTTGCCTCCGCGTCACTCAACCGCTCGATGTAAGTATTCCGCAACTTCCTCGATTTTATTCACACATATTCATGCTTGATTGGTGATCCTTGGGACCCTTAGAATCTCCAACATCCTCACCATGGATATGAGAGTTGGCGCATAGCAAGTTATTTTTATGATGGGCTAACCCCTAGAGAGCACGAATTCATTGAGACAATGTGCAATGGTGAGTTTATACGGAAGGAGCCTGATGAGGCAATCGAGTACTTAGATGAACTTGCTGAGAAATCTCACACATGGACTGGACCTAATGCCATAGATAGCACTGATATGACACACCCCACTTCTTCTAGTAGAAGCCTACACCACTTTAAGGAATATGACAGTCTTAAGGTACAAGTTGAGCTATTAACTAGACAGATAGGAGCCTTAAAAACTAAAGATAGCCAGACTATACATGCATTAGATCACCTAGCCCAAGAGGATCCTGCATATGGTGAGATGAATGGAACTTATGAGGAACAATGCCACACCTTAGGGACATACAGGAAGCCTTACACACCATATTCAGACACCTGTAATCCTAGTTGGTGAAATCATCCAAATCTTTGTTGGAGACATGAGTCTCATCAGCCTACCCAGACATCACCACCTAGAAGTTACATTGATCCTCTGTATCACACACCTGTTGTCCCTAAGAACTCCTTAGATGATACTATGCAAACATTCTTAGAGGCCCAGAAAGCATTTGTGGAGACCCAAAGCACAACCAATCAAAAGTTTGAGTTGATGATAGCTCAGGTAGTTGAAGATAATAAGGAAATTAAGAGTCAAGTCTCTAAATTGACGAATGTCCTGAGTGTGCAAAAACTAGGAAAATTCCCATCTCAAGCTCAACCAAATCCACAAGGGAAATACATGACACATACTGATCATGAGGCAGCCAATATAAAAAGTGTTAATGTCATAATCACTAGGAGTGGTAAGGAGATAGGCTTGCAGAATAAGTCCAACACTATAGGTGACCCCAAGGATTGTAGTGAATATACTCCTGAGGAAGAACCAATGCCATCTTTCCAACCAATAGTACCTTTCCCACAAGCACTTATGCCCACTATGAGAGCTCCAGACCTTAATGGTGAGATCCTAGAACACTGAAAGTAGGTAAAAATCAACCTTCTGTAGTTACATGTGATAAAATAAGTTCGTACATATATGAAGGTTTTAAAGGATCTATGCACCATAAAGAAAAAACATAATGTAGAGAAGACTGCATTTTTGACGGATCAGACTAGTGCAATAATTGAACAGATGACTCAACCAAAGTATAAAGATCCATGATGTTTCACCACTACCTGTCACATTGGCACACATGAGTTCGATCAGACATTATTAAATTTAGGTGTTAGTGTTAATCTCATGGCATATTCGATCTATGGCAGTTAGGGCTTGGTGAGATTAAACCTACATCACTAGCTTTACGGTTAGCTGACCGATCCACTAGAATACCATGATGAGTAGTTGAGGATGTTCTAGTTCAAATCAATAAATTCTACTACCCCGTTGATTTCCTTATCTTAGACACCCAGTCTAAGGTTAATACTGAGTCCAAAATTCCGCTTATCTTAGGTAAACCTTTCCTTGCTACAGCTAATGCTCTTATCAATTGCAGGAATGGTCTTATGAAGTTATCATGCAGGGAATATGACACTGGAGGTAAATATTTTCCATGTTGAGAAACAACCACATGGTGATGATGAGTGCCGACATACATACATGCTAGAAACACTTCTACAGGAAGCAGCCTTTTTACAACACGAATCAAATCCTCCCGAAGTGAAATTGATCCCAAAGAATCATAAAATGATAAAAATGAGAGTTCATGCTCAATTGCATATGATATCTGGGAAGTTAAAAAGGAAGTTGAGCCAATTTGGTCATATATGCAGCCTCAAATTTCAACCACCAGACCCTGGAGGATCAATGGATGAAATGGTGCAACCAGTCATAACTTTTGTTTCATGCCTTCATCAGGTCGCTACATGGAAGCCACCATGACAACATTAAGTGGTTATGTCTGGCTGAAGACTTTAAACTTAGCGCTAGCGGGGAGGCAACCCTTGTATCTGTATTTTTTTTTAATTTATTTTCTTTACTTTAGTTTTATTTTATTGTGTGCTAATTGCATGTTTTATTTTTATTGTTTGCATAAGTGTTCAACCAAGAGTTAGCACAACCTACACAGCCTAACAACTAAAGTCTCACCAGTAGGAACCTGATCAACTCCGCTCCTGGTAGTGTTGTTCCTTAATCATTTTTCTTTATATTTATCTTACATTGAGGACAATGCAAGCTTTAAGTGTGAGGGTGTATGCATGCGCATGACATTACCTGTTATTAAAAAAAATATATTTTGTTTTGTTTGTTTTTAGTCTTTCATATGATGATATTGTTTGTTTTATGGTAAAATTTTAGAAACGATAAGTTCTTTAATGTACTTTTATTTGATGGTTTGATTAGTTGAACTATGTTAGACTTGTAAGCACTTAATTATAGGTTTTAAGCAGTGAAAGCCCGAGTAGTTAGAAAGGTGACTAGTTGAAGAAATTGCGTGTCGTTGAATGACCGTTTACTTAGATGTCTATCCTGATTTGCTTGTGTTATGATGTGTGGTGTGGCTAAAAATAAAAGAAAAAGTCTCAAAAGAAAAAAATTAAACCACTTATAATCGATAAGCATGAAGCTACCCATGGGCGAGTAGTAGGACCACCATGAGGAGAAATGTTACCTTAAGGGTAGGTGTGTTGAAAAAAGAAAGAAAATAAAAATTCAAAAGAAAAAGAAAACAAAAAAAAAACAATAAAAGAAAAAGAGAAATCATACCATATGGAACACAGAAAAGCAATTACAGAGCTTAATTGAGATATTTAGGTTGGTTTGGCCCATCGATCCCAATTTTTAAACGAATCATTAAGTTGGCTTACCTAGGAATCAAGTTGTGAATAAACCTTCAAACACACACTGTGAGTCTGGCTTAGATGACTTATTCAAGGACTTGAATTTGAGTTGCATTGAGTACTTTGAAGGTTCTCTGGTTTCATTACTAGACATTCTTTGAGGACAATCATATGTGTAACTATTGTTACTAGTTTAGTTTGTTATTTTCAGTTTGCATAATTGTATGTGTTTTTGCATGTCGTTTGTGGGTGTCGTCGCTGTAAGCCCTCACGAGACTATAACTCGTCCACTAGGGACACATAGGGGTTTAAAGGCTTATTGCATACGCTAAATGCAATGATGATCCTTAAGAAAACGACTTAGTTTTTATTTATTTATTAATTTATTCAGTTTAGTTTTTATTTTCTTTTGTGCTTGAATTGCTAGGGACTAGCAATAAGTTGGTTGGGGGTTGTGATAAGTACATGAAAATGCACGTTAAACATCACTTAATCGAATTTATTGTTAAGTATTTAATTCTATATTTTATATTTTATTATATAATTTTTATCATTATACTCCACGTGGGCCACCTTCCAATATTTCATGTTTACAAAAGCCAAACAAAAAGTGGACAAAGGAAATAAGCAAAGAAGAAAGAAGTGGGGCCGAGAGAAGAATTTGGGAGAAGGAACTTTGACTTGGAAAAAGTAGAGAATTAGAAGTTGTTTGTTTGAAAATAAAGAAAGAAGAGAGGCGTGAAACAATAGAGAGCTTCAGCCACCAATGTTGACCAAAAGAAAAAGAATTGAAAAGGGAAATTATTTGTTTAAGAAAAGCATCACGTGGGCCCAAGTACAAATTGAATTAGGTTTGAAATTGTCTTGTTATAAAAAGCATGCAAAAGGTGGCAAGCAGGGGCTCACGCGTGAAGAGAAATCTTTTGAGGGAGAGCTGGGCTGCGGCCGAGAGTTGAAGAAGCAGAAACAGTGCGAGAGCCGAGAGCAGAAAAAGAATTACAAGGTCGAGACGCGGATCAGTTTGGAGAATTGGAGCAATTATGAAAATTCAGAATAATATGTCTTTCCGATCCCTTCAGGCTAGATTTATTTTTATGGAGAACTAATCTCCAAAGCAAAGTTAGGGATGAATTTTTGTTTTTGATTTCTATTATTTATGTTATTGATTCTTGGATGAACTTAAACTGTTTAATACAATTGTTGTTTGTTATTCTTTATTATTTTCCGATTATTGAATCCAGAAATTATGTTAACTCCCATATAGATCCAGTCATGCTTCTTCTATGTGTGATTTGCGAACTTAGTTGTGACTGGTAAAAGTTATTTTATGTGTTGGTCTTCTGCTGCAGTATTGCCTGAGGATATATTGTCGACGTTAGATAGCTCGTAACGATGACTTTTGTGTGTTGTTAACATAGAGAAAATAATAATTAATTACCTTAGAATTTGAATATGTGTAGAATTGAATATCTTCCGGTTGTTGGTTTGAGATGTGAAACCTTCAATTGTGTAATAAAAGGAATCAATAATTAAACATAGGAGTTTGATACAATAGGGATTCCCGATGCTTTGCAATATCTCTCCGCTGATATCTTTTATTTATTTTCCATAGTTTTTATCTTAAAGTATAAATTCATTCGTTTTCTTTTCATTAAAGTTATTGCTAACGTTTTTACCTAAGTAAATTAGTTCCTATAACCATCTCTCTGAGGAATCGACACCCCAACTATACTGTGATAACCGCAAGTAATCTTTTGGGCGTAATCAAAATTTGGTGACGTTGTCGGGGAGACGGTTTACAACATAAAGGAGCAGGTTGCTTAGTCACCAACGAAGAGGTAACTTCGTTCCATATTTACTTTATTTATTTATTTTATTTTAGTTATTTATTTAAATTTTTAATTTTTGTTTAGATTTTTAATTTTTTTAGTTGACTTTTTTAATTTTGTTTCTAGTCTTTTATTTTTTTCTTTATTTTATCTACTTTATTTTAGTTTTAGTTGTAGTTTTAGTTTATATTTATATTATATTTATATTTATATTTTCAAGTTTATTCCTTTTTATTTTAATTTATTTAGTTTATTTATTTAATTCTTTTATTTTTGTTTCTCGTTTTACTTGAGTTTAAATTGCATGCCTAGACGTAGGGATAGGTTTGATAGATTTGTTAGGACTGATGAATAAAGCTCAGACTCTGAGAACATATTTGAAAATCCTTTTTCCACACCATCCGCGTATAGTGCACATACTATGAGTGAATAAGAGAGACCACCCATGAGGACTCTTGAAGAGTACCTCCAACCAACTCGCACAACTACACCTTCATGCATAATGTTTCTTCCTAATGCACCATACATAGATTTTAAACCTGAGATGATACAGTATCTCCCAACTTTTCACAATTTAGGGAACGAGAACCCCTATGTGCACATTAGAGAGTTTGGAGAGGTAGTAGCAACCTTCCATGACCGGTTTGGAACCACTGACACAATTAGACTTAAGTTATTCCCTTTTGCCCTTAAGGATAGAGCTAAGAGCTAGTTGTATTCTTTAAGACCTAGGTCAATAGGATCGTGGGGCGAGATGACTCAGAGATTCTTTAATAAATACTTCCCACACCAAAAGACGAATGTCCTGAAAAGACAAATCTCCACATTCTCTCAGAGAGAAAATGAGACCCTTTATCAAACATGGGAGAGATATAATGAGATGTTAGCGAGCTGTCCTCACCGTGGATATGAGAGTTGGCTCATAATAAGTTATTTTTATGACGGGCTAACCCCTAGAGAGTGCCAATTTATAGAGACAATATGCAATGGTGAGTTTATACGTAAGGACCCTAATGAGGCAATCAAGTACTTAGATGACCTGGCTGAGAAATCTCACACTTGGACTGGACCTAATGCCATAGATAACACTGATAGGACACACCCCACTTCTTCTACCAGAAGCCTACAGCACTTTATGGAAGAGGACAGTCTTAAGGCACAAGTTGAGCTATTAACTAGACAGATAGGAGCCTTAAAAACTAAAGATAGCCAGACTATACATGCAGTAGATCACCTAGCCCAAGAGTATCCTGCATATGGTGAGATAAGGGGAACTTATGAGGAACAATGCCACACCTTATGGACATAAAGGAAGCCTTACACACCATATTCAGACACCTATAATCCTAGTTGGCGAAATCATCCAAATCTTAGTTGGAGACATGAGTCTCATTAGCCTACCCAGACATCACCACCTAGAAGTTACAGTGATCCTCAGTATCACACACCTGCTGTCCCTAAGAACTCCTTAGAGGATACTATGCAAGCATTCTTATAGGCCCAACAAGTATTTGTGGAAACCCAAAGCAAAACCAATCAAAGGTTTGAGTCGATGATAGCTCATGTAGTTGAAGATAATAAGGAAATTAAGAGTAAAATCTCGAAATTGACTAATGTCCTGGGTGTGCAAGAACTAGGAAAATTTCCATCTCAAGCTCAACAAAATCCACAAGGACAATACATGACACAGGCTGATCATGAGGCAGCCAATATAAAAAGTATTAATGCCATAATCACTAAGAGTGGTAAGGAGGTAGGCTTGCAGAATAAGTACAACACTATAGGTGACCACAATGATAGTAGTGAAGATACTCCTCAGAAAGAACTAGTGCCATCTTTTCAACCAATAGTACATTTCCCACACGCACTTAGGCCCACTGTGAGAGCTTCAGACCCTAATGGTGAGATCCTAGAATACTTAAAGTAGGTCAAAATCAACCTTCTGTTGTTACATGTGATAAAACAAGTTCCTATATATGCGAAGGTTTTAAAGGATCTATGCTCCATAAAGAAAAAGCATAATGTAAAGAAGACTGCATTTTTGACGGAGTAGGTTAGTGCAATAATTGAACAGAGGACTCCACCAAAGTATAAAGATCCAGGATGTCCCACCATTACTTGTCACATTGGCACATATGACACTGGAGGTAAATATTTTCCATGTTAAGAAACAACCACAGAGTGATGATGAGTGCCAACATACATACATGCTAGGAACAGTCCTACCGGAAGCAGCCTTTTTACAACATAAATCAAATCCTCCTGAAGTGAAATTGATCACAAAGAATCGTAAAATGAGGAAAATAAGAGTTCATGCTCAATTGCAGATGATATCTGGGAAGTTAAAAAGGAAGTTGAGCGAATTTGGTCATATGTGCAGCCTCAAATTTCAACCACCAGACCCTGGAGGATCAATGCTGCAACCAGCCAGAACTTTTGTTTCATGCCTTCATCAGTTCGCTACATGGAAGCCACCATGACAACATTAAGTGGTTACGTCTGGCTGAAGACTTTAAACTTATCGCTAGCGGGGAGGCAACCCTTGCTTGTTTATTTATTTTATTTACTTTAGTTTTATTTTATTGTGTGCTAATTGCATGTTTTTTTTTATTGTTTGCATAACTGTTCAACCAGGAGTTAGCATAACTTACACAGCCACACAACTAAAGTCTCCCCAGTAGAAACCTGATCAACTCCGCGCCTGGTAGTGTCGTGTTGGACAATTATGACCCATAGCGTCACTATTTGTACAGATCACGGTGTTGTTGTACAAATTAACTATGTGACAAAGGAGATTGCACTCTTATCATTTGTGATTAGATCACCGAGATATATAAATGATATGAGGTCCCTGTGATTTGTTCCTGGATTGAGAATGATATGAGACAGAATCAATCCACAAAGGATAAATCATTAAATATCCCAAGTCAGAGCATTATCGAGATTGGACATCGATGAATGCGTAAAAGACTAGTATTACACTTGTGCGCGTTGTGAGGGCACAATGGCATAGTTCTCGTATATTTGGGTATAGGATACTCATGTAAGTGTAATAGGAGGTTGTGTTTCACCGATGGTACGGGAAACAGCTTCGCTCTGGATAGACCCCGCGAAATCCCATTGGTAGTATGACTATGTGTCTATGGGAGTATGCAATCAGGGTAAGTGTATTTGGTCTTAACCTGAGACTTGCACCGCTAATACTTGCGACAATCAATATACTTTGGTTGAGGTCGTCCATGGATATAACCGGTTTCTGTGTACGCCAATTCTGGGTATATCGAGAATTGTAGTGTGTTGGGTGTGATGTCGAGATGGAAGTGTCACTCCAGTCATATGGAGATGATGATTGCACAGGGATACATGACTGGTTCTCTAAAAAGGTTGCAACCGTCGGGATAATATGACTTGGTCATGATTATCCGATTTTAAAGAGACTAGTTGCTCGTTATCCGATATATGCTTCGTACGGGGCAGACATTGTACCAGCCCCATGCCTCGCATGTGATCATCTGATACTGGACAGAAATACGCAATACTACGTATACTACACCTGATACAGATCATTTATTCCTGTAAGGATATTTCAGAAGAATTGGGGAGGCATGGCGTTTTGCTAGAAGCCAACCTTGTCCTGTAAATCGGTATATACGTAGTACGAGGTACTTACGTGTTCGGATAGTCCGGCGACCGAATTTACTGCAAACATATCCGGGGATCTCATGGGTCGCTTCCCAAAGATTCACCGACGACGTATGACTCGCACTTTTAATTAATCTGTGATTAATTAGATGAGAGAAATAATTAATCTGGGATTAATTGCAGAGATATTTTATCTGGGATAAAATATCATTTAAAGAGAGAGAACGATTAATTTGGAATTAATCGATAAATTAATATATTCGATATATTAAACGAAATTTGATTTCGACGCTGAATTAAAATTAGATTTTTAAATTCGGGCAAACGAGTTAATTTAGAATTAATTCCTTAGCGACGTGAATAGTGATTTCGCTAGGCGTAATCATTTAATTACGACGCAACGGAAAATTCGTTAATTTGGAATTAGCGAACCCGAGCCCGAGATTATTTGCGAGCGCATTCACATTTCGAATTCGAGCGCGGCACGTCAAATCGCTAGTCGCATCTAGCGTCACATCAAGCGTCAAATCATGTCACTTTGAGTGATGTGACAATTGATTGGATTGATTGAGTGATGTGAGTGATGTGACTTGATGGGAGTTGTTGAAAAGCTTTTTTAAAAGCTTGAGTGACATATATTAATTTTATATGTTTGGTATATGTTAAAATTGATTTTAGAAATCAATTACACTTTTAACTTTTTACAACTCTCTCTCTCTCTCTCACGTTGGTTTTATTTTGGAGCCAAAATTCTCTCCATCTTTCACGCCATTCTATTCTTCTATAAAGGCAGTGAACTGCCGTGAGTGTTGAAGATATGGAAGGAAGCCATGTGCGTTTTTGATGCAAAAACAAGAGTGCTAGCACACTCCGGGATCATGCGAAGGTGATAGGGAAGTCCACCCATGAGCCGGGAATCACCACGACGAAGCTTGGAGCTTATTTTTGATGATGAAAACCGAAACCAGTGAGGACAGTGGACTGCACTGCCAACGCCAAACCTCTTAGCAGAATTTCAGTTTTCGTTGCCTCTCCGCGTCGCTCAATCGCTCGATGTAAGTATTCCGCAACTTCCGTCGTTGTATTCACACGATTCATGCTTGTTTAATTCGATCTTGGAGACTTAGAATCACTAACATGTCGTTCCTTAATCCTTTTTTCTTTATTTTTATCTTACATTGAGGACAATGCAAGCTTTAAGTGTGGGGGTGTATGCATGCGCATGATATTACCTGTTATAAAAAAAAATATTTTGTTTTGTTTGTTTTTAGTCCTTAATAGTTAAACATAAGTCCTATGATTATATTGTTTGTTTTAGGGTGAAATTTTAGAAATGGTAAGTTCTTTAATGTACTTTTATTTGATGCTTTGAGTAGTTGATCTATGTTAGACTCGTAAGCAGTTAATTATAGGTTTTTATCAGTGAAAGCCTGAGTAGTTAGCAATGTGACTAGTTGAAGAAATTGCATGTCGATGAATGACTGTTTGCTTAGATGTCTATCCTGATTTGCTTGTGTTATGATGTGTGGTATGGCTAAAAATAAAAGAAAAAATTTCAAAAGAAAAAAATTAAACCACATATAACCTATAAGCGTGAAGCTACCCATGGGCGAGTATTAGGACCACAATGAGGAGAATTACTACCTTAAAGGGTAGGTGTGTTAAAAAAAAGAAAGAAAAAAAAAAAGAAAAAAAAAAGAGACAAGAAAAGAAAAAGAGAAATCATACCATATGGAGCACAGAAAAGCAATTACATAGTTTAATTGAGATATCTAGGTTGGTTTGACCCATCGATCCCAATTTTTAAACGAAATAATTAAGTTGGATTATCTAGGAATCAAACTGTGAATAAACCTTCACACACACACTGTGAGTGTGGCTTAGATTACTTATTCAAGGACTTGAATTTGAGTTGCATTAAGTACTTTGAAGGTTCTCTGGTTTCATTACTAGACATTCTTTGAGGAAAATCATATTTGTAACTATTGGGACTAGTTTAGTTTGTTATTTTCAATTTGCATGATTGTATGTGTTTTGCATGACGTTTGTAGGTGTCGTCGCTGTAAGCCCTCACGAGACTATAACTAGTCCACTAGGGACACATAGGGGTTTAAATGCTTGTTGCATACACTAAATGTAACTGTGATATTTAATAAAACAGCTTAGTTTTTATTTATTTATTTATTTATTCAGTTTATTTTTTATTTTCTTTTGCGCTTTAATTGCTAGAGACTAGCAATAAGATTGTTGGGGGTTGTGATAAGTACATGAAAATGCACTGTAAACATCACTTATTCGGGTTTATTGTTAAATATTTAATTATATATATTATATTTTATTATATAATTTTTATCATTATATTAATTTATAAAGTGTTTATTATTTAAGTTAATTTAGTAACTTCCGTCTTTATTATTTTAGGAATTGGAAAGAAAACAAATACAAAGAAAAGAGCTTCCACGTGGGCCACCTTGCAATATTTCATGTTTACAAAAGCCAAAAAAAACCTGGACAAAGGAAATAAGTAAAGAAGAAATAAGTGTGGCCGAAGAAGAATTTAGGAGAAGGAACTTTGACTTGGAAAAAGTAGAGAATTAGAAGTTGTTTGTTTGAAAATAAAGAAAGAAGAGAGGCGTGAAACAATAGAGCTTCAGCCACCAATATTGACCAAAAGAAGAAGAATTGAAAAGGTAAATTATTTGTTTAAGAAAGCATCTCCTAAGCAAAGTTAGGGATGAACTTTTTTTTTTGAATTAGGGTTGAAATTGTGTTGTTTTAAAAAGCATGCAAAAGGTGGCAAGCAGGAGCTCACGCGTGAAGAGAAATATTTTGATGGAGAGTTGGGCTGCGGCCGAGAGTTGAAGAAGCAGAAGTAGTGCGAGAGCCGAGTGCAGAAAAAGAATTACAAGGTCGAGACGCGGATCAGTTTGGAGAATTGGAGCAGTTATAAAAAATCAGAATAATATGTCTTTCTGATCCCTTCAGGCTAGATTTATTATTATGGAGAACTAATCTCCTAAGAAAAGTTAAGGATGAAATTTTGTTTTTGATTTCTATTATTTATGTTGTTGATTCTTGGATGAACTTAAACTGTTTAATACAATTGATGTTTGTTATTCTTTATTATTTTCCGATTATTGAATCCAAAAATTATGTTTTGTCAACTCCCATATAGATCCAGTCATGCTTATTCTATGTGTGATTTGCGAACTTAGTTGTGACTGGTAAAAGTTATTTTATGTGTTGGTCTTCTGCTGCAGTATTGCATAAGGGTATATTGTCGACGTTAGATAGCTCGTAACGATGACTTTTGTGTGATGTTAACATAGAGAAAATAATCATTAATTACCTTAGAATTTGAATATGTGTAGAATTGAATATCTTCTGGTTATTGATTTGGGATGTGAAACCTTCAATTATGTAATAAAAGGAATCAATACCTAAATATAGGAGTTTTATATACGAGGGATTCCCGATGCTTTGCCCCATATATATGCTGATATCTTTTATTTATTTTCCATAGTTTTTATCTTAAAGTATAAATTCATTCGTTTTCTTTTCATTAAAGTTATTGCTAACGTTTTTACCTAAGTAAATTAGTTCATGTAACCATCTCTCTGAGGAATCAACACCCCAACTGTACTGCGATAACCGCAAGTAATCTTTTGGGCGTAATTAAAATTTGGCGCCGTTGTCGGGGAGACGGTTTATAACTTAAAGGAGCAAGTTTGCTTAGTCACCAACGAAGCGGTAATTTCGTTCCATATTAACTTTTTATTTATTTATTTTATTTTAGTTATTTATTTTAATTTTTAGTTTTTGTTTATATTTTGATTTTTTTAGTTGATTTTTTTTAATTTGGTTTCTAGTCTTTTATTTTTGTCTTTATTTTATCTACTTTATTTTAGTTTTAGTTTATATTTATATTTTTATTTTCAGTTTATTCCCTTTTATTTTTATTTATTTAGTTTATTTATTTAATTCTTTTATTTTTGTTTCTCGCTTTACTTGAGTTTAAATTGCATGCCTAGATATTGGGATAGTTTTGGTAGATTTATTAGGACTGAAGAAGAAAGCTCAGACTCTGAGAACATATTGATCCTAATGAAATTTCAATAAATCATTAGTAATCTTTTGGGCGTAATCAAAATAAGAATTATGACATTATCAATGGCACAAAATAATCATAATGATGCTAATTGTAGACAGTGCATTTTTGCATAGAAGCCCGATGATGAGCCTCGTATGGAGGCACTACCGATAAGTTGCGGAAATCGCGGGAAACAGACGTCGGAAGGGAAAATTTAAAAATTAATACATCAACAAATTTAACTCGCTAATTGGCCTCGGGTTCACTTGATTAATCTATGTTTTAAAATATGAAGCATCGGCCCAAAATCCCCGCACCCATCCAAAGCCCATTTCGCCCAAAGCCCAATCCAAAAATAATTTAAACAATTAAAACACATGTCAAAAATTAAATTAAATCCAATTAAATTAAATCAAATCCAATTAAAATAAAAACAAATCCTATTCCTAAATTAAATAAATCCATTTCCTAAACTAAAACAAATCACCTTCCTAAATTGAATAGATCTTTTCCTTATAACACACTAATTAAAAGATACCCCCCATGATTGCATGATTTCTTTCCTACACAAATAAGGACAACCATAACCCATTCTTATAAAAGGAGCTCATCCTCACGGCACCAAAAAAAAAATTAGACCCTAATCTCTCTCTTTCCTACACTCGGCAACCCTAGCTCACTCACGCACAAAACAACTCCAACCGTAAACAAATAACAACAAATAATCAAGCAACAAAGCCTGCTCTCCACACGCCCTTCAATCCGACAAAGCCAACCCTTCAACGCACTTGGCTTCACAAAAGTCACTCACGACACTTCACATATCCTTTCAGCAGCCACTCCACACACCAAGAACCTTAAAAAACCTGCCCCCATGTGATAACAAGAAAACCCCTCACCGACTAACCTAAATCAACAAACACAGATCACGCACTGCCCTCACCAATACGCACGCCCTCATCTCTCTCTTTTTTTACTCACGCACTGCACGCTAAACACCAATAGAAAACTTCCGAGAACAAACGGCCTCTCTAATTCACGGCCACAAACAGTGAGCAAAGCACCCTCAATACAGCCTTATATCACCGAAAAACAGCCCCTAACTGCAGCCCTCAAACCACCAAAAATAGCCCCCTTAAAACAGCCCCAGATCACTGCAAACTGCACCCCAAAATAGCCCCCAAACCACCGCAAACTGCACCCTTAAACAACCCATTTACCACCCAAAATTGTAGTCCAAAACAGTCCAAAGCAGTCCCCGAAACAACCCCAAAACAGAAGCAAAATAGCCCATAGAACCGAGCAAAAAAAAATAAAAATAGCAGCCCAAACAACGAAACAACGAAGGAAAACATTGAACTAGTGAACTGGAAAAGTTACGGAGCATTAACCCTTCCGACGATGACATAACGCACTTCCAAGAAGCGATTAAAAGGTAAGACCTGAGGGCACCTTTGTTATATTTTATTTTGTCGTTCTGGAAACGGCATGCTCGGTTGGACGTGGAATACGTACAACCGGGTATGCGAAGTCCTATATTGAAAACGGCCAAATTCTTTGGTCACATAGTTATTGTTCTGCATTTATTTCGTATTATTAGTCCTTTATTATTTCAAATTTAAATTCCGTTTATTGTTGTTTTATTGTTCCGCATTTATTGTGTGTTATTTATCTTCCTTGTTATTTCACATATTTTTCTCTTCGGTATTTATAGTTATATACATTATCATATTTCATGTATGTCATCATTGGGTTCGTGATTACGTTGTGTGAATGATTGCTTGTTATCCACTTGCGGTAAATCCGATGGAAACCCAGACATAAATTTTTGTAGCCGAATATGAATGGATGGTAGTGCGGTCTGTACTTGGGATTCAACTCCACGTACCGCTTGAGGAAACGTTCACACGTATGTTCATGAGATTGCGTGCTCGCTTTTATTTCATTTACTCCTATGTGTGCAAACTTAGATATTGGTTAATCTTGTATGTGTATGTTGCGTAAACTTGGTTTTATTATTGCATAAATCCGTTCATTACAAGTGACATAAGTAAGGGACCATTCCGAACCCAACAGTTTGAGGTCTTCCCTTGCGAGGGGTGAGTGCGGCCTTAAATCATTTCCCAGTTTACACTGGGTGGCGACTCATTTATTCTCCGATTTAGTCCCCTGCGGTCTACTCCGTACTCCCGACCGGGTCGCGAGCCTGGAACAGCGTCGTCAATTTCTGTGTCGTACAGTCTGTCGACTCCACTGGGGATAGAGAATTGGCCCCGAAATAATGTCTTATAATGTTTGTGATTTTCGCTTTAGTTAACTGTGTCTACAAGTGGGTTATGACCAAGGGGTTTAACCAATGGCATTATTAGAGTTGGATAATGATGTGGTGTCTTCCTTCACTCACTACCTTTTTGTAGCCAAAAGGAAAAGTTGTGAAGACATCTAGATAATCATTTACTCAACGTTTACCTTGATGGACTAATTTGGAGGATCTATTGTTTATTCTTGTCACCAAGGCGATAAGAACCTAAGAGGCAAGGGTATTTAAGAGAGTTCGCTCCACCCTTCGTCTAGGGAATCTTCAATATAGAAATCCATTTGACAGTCCTTCAAGTATCGAGAAGTCATTTTCACTCGAAGCGATGGATCATTATATGGTATCATCACTCGTTGGCACGTACCATATGGTATAAAAAAAGATGCGCTCATTTGGTCACTCGAATTCCTTGAGTGGGGAGACCTAGTTGTGGGCAACCCTTCTCCGATGGGAGCCTTTATCCATACTCTTATTAACCAAAGTTGTATGACCTATAGAAGCCACCCTTTATGCTTGTGTTTGGGACCATCATCATTCAGATTCAGTTGGACTTCTTGTCATGAGATGTGAACTTGTTGGGCCATTTAAACTGGGACGAGTTTGTGTCTTATGACAATTGGGCCAAAGCTTCTAAAATGGTGATGGGCTATTTTTGTTTGGGCCCCCTATCATTTGAAGTTGTTTAGCCACGTTATTGCAAAAGTGTAAACCTGTTGGGCCTTTTTTCAATTGGACAAGTTTTTCAGGGACAAGTTTTCACCTCGCAATATATGATTGGATCTTTGAAATGATAATGGGCCAACTTGTATGAAATCATTGATGGGCTTAGAAAATCCAAACATGATCCAAGTTGCCAGAAGCACGAGTCTGATATCGGCACTGGCTTTCATCCAGAAAGGATACGTCTTGTATGACTATTTGTATACTTTGGATGCTTCATGTTTATCCCCACAACCGTGATTACCGAAGGCCCAATTTGTCATTTCTAGACAATGGCACGAATCCATAATAAGGCTTAATCCATGTTCTAATGGGCGTCTTGTCTTTTAAACCGATGAAAAGGACTGAGGTAGCCAAGGTTCACCCTTTGTAGCGTAGGAGAGTATGATTTTATAACCCTAGATTGGTACATAAAAATAAGCCATACAGAAATGGACTTACCACGAATTAGAGGAATAAGGTCGGAAGGATATATTTTTTTTGAAACCACTTGCATCTCATATCTACACGCATCATGTTAACCCCGTTCTTAAATGTTGGAATTATCTAGGGTCCCAAGATCAAACAAGACATGAAAACATGCGTGAATACACCAACGAAGATAGCGGAATACTTACATTGATCGGTTATGTCGATTTGAAGACGAATCATGCCCAAAAACGCACTGCCTTTGTAAGCCCACTGCAGCAGTCCATGCTCACTGGCTTGGCAGTTTCGGGTCTCAAAACGAAGCTCCAAACTCCATCGGATGAGTCCCGCCTCATGGTCGAACCTCCCTACCACCTTCGCAAGACTTGAAAGTGTGCTAGCACTTGATTTCTCACCATGAAACCACTCTTGCTTCCCTTATTCACGCCCAAACTGGTTCAAAACCAGTGAAGAATGGCCACCATTGCCGTGAGAGGAAGAGAGAATTTGAGAGAGATAAATTGTGTATTAAGTTATTAAAATGATTTACCAAAAATCAATTTATATTTATGCCATAATTTTCATTAAATTAATAATAAAATTATGACACATAACATGCAATGGCTTAGAGTGTCAAACACTCAAACTCCATGCAATGACATTGAGTGCAATGTACACAATCTACATGCAAAGCATTAGAATGACATGTGTCATGTGGGCCCCACACGTTTCCAAATGAAAGTGGGCCCACGTGCACTCACGCGTTCGGGTTCGATATTTCCGAAATACCGAGCTTACGTCGCGACGTTAATTCAATCGAATTTAAATAAATAATTGCGCCTGGCGAAATTATTATTTACGTCGCTAACGAATTAATTCTAAATTAACTCGTTTGCCCGAATTAAAATCTGATTTTAATTCCGCGTCGAAATCTAATTTCGTCTAATATATCGAATATATTAATACATCGATTAATTCCGAATTAATCGTTCTCTCTCTTTAGACGACATTTTATCCCAGATAAAATATCTCCGTTATTAATCCTAGATTAATTTTCTCTCTCTTCTGTATATAATCCCAGATTATTCAAGAGTGCGAGTTGTGCGTCATCGGTGGATTATCGGGAAGCGACCCATGAGATCCCCGGATAATCTGGCAGTAAATACGGTCGTCGGAGTATCCGAATCACGTACGTACCAAGTACTACGTTCTACCGATTTACGAGACAAGGTCGACTCCTAGCAAAGCACCAAGTCTACCCAATTCTCCGGACATATCCATTTAAGAATATTAAGATCTGTATCAAGCGTAGTATACTAATGTATTGTGCATATCGGCCCAGTATCGGATAATCGGGGCTGAGGCTGGGGCTGGATAAGTGTCTGCCCCGTCCGAAACACATATCGGATGTCTGGTAACTAGTCTCTATAATCGGATATTCATGACCTGGTCATAATATCACGATTGGATGCGCATCACTTAAGAGCACTAATACCGTATCCTGCGTGACATCATCTCCATTATGACTGGAGTGACACTTCCGTCTTGACATCACATCCAATACACTACGATTCTCAATATACCCGGCATTGGCGTACACAGAACCGGTTACAGTCCTAGACGACCTCAACTAAAGTATATCGATTGTCGTAAGCATTAGCGATGTAAGTCTCAGGTTAAGACTATACACACCTACCTTGATTTCGGCCTCCCATAGACACATAGTCATAATACCAATGGGATTCCGAGGGGTCTATCCAGAGCGAAGCTGTTTCCCGTACCATCGGTGAAACACGACCTCCTATCGCACTTGCATAAGTATCCAATACTTATATATATGAGAACTATGTCGTTGTGCCCTCACAACGCGCACAAGTGCAATACTAGCCTATTCCGCATTATCGATGTCCAGTCTCGATAATACTACGGCTAGGGATATTTAATGATTAATCCTTCGTGGACTGATACTGTCTCATATCATCTCAATCCAGGAACTAATCATAGGGACCTCTCTTCATTTATATATCTATGGTGATCTAATCACAAATGATGAGAGTGCAATTTCCTTATTACATAGTTAATTTGCTACAACAACACAATGATCTGTGCAAATAGTGACGCTATGGGTCATATTATCCAACAATCTCCCACTTGGCACATAGCCAGTCACTCGAGTGTCCTACACCCGAACTATGTAAGGTTCGCTCAAATTGCTGAGGAAAGGTTTTCGTCAGCGGATTTGTTTGATTATCGTCTGACGCGATTTATACGATCATCACATCGCCACGATGTATGATCCGAACGAATCAGATGATATAGAAGTATATATCTGGATCGTCGATGAGACCTTTAATTCTTTAGCCTGTGCTGACGCCTAGCTCAGCTGCTAACAGAACTATATCTAATCTAATTAGATTTATTACGACCCAAATGGCTTCTATTGCTGCCTCAGCTGCAGCAATAATCCGCATTTGTTGTTTATTCGGCAACAGTTATCTTGCTTGGAAGATTTCCAGCTCACTGTCCCGTTATTCAAACTTTATAGTACCGCAGTATTTAATCGTTTGGAAACTTGCTGCAGTGATCCCAGTCACTTCAAGTTCTCCTTCTCCATAGTAAAAGATAGCATCTTTAGTTCTCAGAGATACTAACAGATGTTCTTAACTTCAATCCAGTGACTATCACTTGGATTGACCCGATTGTGACTCCATATGCTCGAAGCGTATGAGACACCAATACAAGTACATTTTAAATGTACAATTTCCCAGAGAGTGTTAACAACTCCAAATCTATCCCAGTAGATCTTTATTCCTTGAATAAAGGTTGTTACTCCCCAGAATTCTACGGAGAATTTCTATTGAAAGAATATCTATGAAAGCCAAGCTTTCACCAATTGCTTTATGGGAATTTCACTGTCAGTGCGCTCTCCCACTAACCTCCTTATATACACAAGAATTATTTCGTTTTGAGTCAAATCATAAACCATTATGATTATTTCAAAACGA
Source organism: Zanthoxylum bungeanum (assembly GCA_019454045.1). NCBI lineage: Eukaryota > Viridiplantae > Streptophyta > Magnoliopsida > Sapindales > Rutaceae > Zanthoxylum > Zanthoxylum bungeanum. The sequence continues at coordinate 81,199 of SKCR01036380.1, forward strand.
CAGTTCCAAGAACCTTATGCTTGCATCAATCCAAACATGGATCGAATAACCCGCAAACCTTGTTTGTCGGTTATACAAAATCGTCAGGATGTTGTAAACATCCTCCAAAAGGTTTCCTTTTCAGGAAAGCGATTTTGATTTGTAACTGACATATTTCATAAATGAAATATACAGTTATCAACAAGCATCTTCAAAATGGATTTACCATGGCAACAGGTAAAAGGTTGAACCGTTATTAACACAATGTTGATAACGATACCTTTCCGTCAAAACCTAGCTTTGCACGTTGGTATGTTGCCTTCCATGTATGTCTTCCTTGAAGACGTTTAATGTACCATAGGCACAATGCCTTGTGGTACAACAACTAGTATCCAAAATAGTTGTTATACATGGAATCCATTTCGGACTCATGGCACTTTGCCATAACAGGGAGTCGATACCTCGTATCACTTCCTCATAACGTAGTCGGATGGTACACCTCCATAAGATTGACATCTTTATGAGGTTAGATCAGAAACCCATACCCTAGGTTGTTTTCTGACTCTATCCGATCTACTAGTTTCTTGTGTATTTGAAGATTAATGGTATAGTTTCATCATAGATGAACTGTTTGTGTTCCATTAAGGACTTCGTGCCTTGAACAGTATTACTCTACTCCGATTTTCATCGAGTATCACTATCCTCCCACTGACCACTGCATATCGGTATTCCTCTCAGGAAAACCGCATGGTGAGCAACAATTACATTGTTCTCATGTGGGATTTATAAGTACTATACTTAAGGTTTCCCTTAGGATAACCTATATTGGCACTTATCCAATTTGGGTCCTTAGTTTGGTATCATCCAAACGCTATGCCTGGCATACCCAAATTATCAGGAATGAGAAACCTCGTTTCTTCCCTGTTCATATCCTATATGATATCTGTCAAACAGATTTATATGGAACCTTATTCTAAATAAGTTTTGCACTGTTAATACATATCCTGTTGAAGGAAATGTAGCTCAGAGCGACTCGTGATAAACCTTATCATGTCCAACAAAATTCGGTTTTAGTTCAGACACACCGTCTAACTGACGTGTCTCGGGAGGAGTCCTCACATGAAAGAACACCGTACTCTTTCATTTATATATGAAACTTACTGCTTAAGTATTTTCCATTTCGGTCTTACCGTGGCGGAATAACACTATAGCCGATCTGTTTGTTTTCTTCGTGTCGAAACTTCAAAAGTTTCCGATCTGTGTTCTTCAAAAGAAACACATAACCACAACGTGATGCTACATCCGTTAAGGTCACGAAATATTCATGTTCACATCTAGCCTAGCTAGATATGGGCCCACTTACTTCACCATGAATAGGGCTAACAGATCGGTGGCCCTTTTACTATTACCAAGTAAATAGTATTTTAGGTATTTAACCTAATAAACTAGATTCGTAGACCTTATTTGAATAGTCAAATCAGTCCTAGTACCCACTCTTCAAAAGTGTGGATATACGAGTCTTGTTTAATTGTGTCCTAGACAACAATGCCACAAATAAGTCTCTATTGATCAAATCAATTTGAGCTATTTATTTGTCATTTTATATGTTTGAGATTTTATTATATTCAAAATATAAATTCTGTTATTTACATCCAATGTATTTATCTCAGTATCATCTTTATATAATGAAACACTTTAGTGTTCTAGAATATAAAGGTTTTATCCGCATCGGATTAAACACTGATATAGAGATAATGTCTCTAGTCAAACTAGTTACATTATAACATTTCCTAATTTAAGTACATACCCAAAGGGTAGTTCCTAAACTTAGGTATCTACGGTCGAAACAGCGACTTTCGTCCCGTTTCCAATTCGCAGAGAAATCTCGGCTTGAAGCCAGTATCCAGCTCACAGCGGATTCTGAACGTCAATACATATATATATTATGTACCACACTAAGTATTTAAAATCCAATTTCAATACTAGTAGTAAACATAACTTTGACAAATATTTTTAAAGTTAGAGCCTCGCCCTTCTTTAATTCCTTCGTGTCTTCCATATCCAAATGGTAGTCACTTTGGGATATGTCAATTATCTTTTCAATATTTCACAAACCTTTGGCCAAGCCTTGGGTTTTAGAATATCGAAATGATATGCACCTTGTGCTACATGCCCAATTGCAAACTTTGACTTTTCTCCACTAGAATAGTCAATTAATTGCAACTTTAATACTTTTAATCTAAAGATAGATTTATTATAAGTATATTAATTAAGCACTAAAGTCATCATCACATAAATCTTCCAAAGACTTTATGCTCTACTATTTGCTTAATTATGGGCTTAGTCATAATAAGTTATTTTATCAAATAAATTAACCTATTATTATTCCCAATTGAAAATTAAATCATTTAAACATTTAATCCAATGATTATATATTTTAAATATTCAACTTTTCAATTCTTTCTTGATTTCAATAGTCCAACTATTTAATCAATTTAATAAGGTACTATTTATTATAATGATTACAATAATCCAATTATTTAATCAACTATAATTTTAATATTGATTACTATAATCTAATTATAAAATCAACTATCATTTTAATTCAATTATATTGATTACTATAATCCAATTATAAAATCAACTATATATTGAATGAGTTTGTATATAGTCCAACTATATATTTATATTTAAAACAACATAAAATATTAGTCCACTAATACTTTTGATTAATATGACGAGTAAAATAAGATGAGCGTGTTTAGCGAGTATTCGAACGAATGTTGCAAATTCAATACTTGCCTCCCACTATTTTTCGTCGAGCCTCTAACCCTCTGTCGAGTACTCGGGAAACCGTGTTTCCTAGTGGGCTAGGATCCCGTTAAATATCACACATCTTGACTTTGGCCAACAAATTGTATGATATTAACTAGGTAGATCTCGAAGATCAATTGGATCTAATCCAACTCCTAGATCCAGTAGGTGGACATCCAAGTCCTAAACATATATCTTATATATGCCTATATCCAATATATATACCCTAACCTTTTTCCTCTGAATCAACTAGGCCTTGGCTTTGGCACAACAAACCTAATGATCCCAGTCAAGCGCGGACCCATTGACATGGAAGCTTCGTAATCAATGTCAATGGACAAGAAGTGGTCTTGACTTTGGCCAACAAACCACAACTTGGACACGACACCGATATGGAACAAAGCCTCGTGATTAAAACACATCTTCGAAGGACAAGGGCTTGACTTTGGCCAACAACCCCTGCCAATCTCGGATCTTGAGTAAGAATCACTCAATGGAAGGAAATAAACGCTTGATATTTAACGAGGGTTTTTCGCGTGCAAATTGGCTACCAATTTAATTATCTTTGTTAAGGTCTCATCATCATACACCCTTAAACATGCATTCTAAATACATAATAAAGCGAGTATGAAAATAAATAATAATGATATGCGGATGGATACTTAACACATTGATCCTAGATCAAATCTCTCCCTTTCTCACTCAAGCTAGCACTTGTACTACTACTTCTACCCGTTACACTACACTTCTAAAGAAACCTCATATACATAGAGGGGAATAGGTGAGAAGAGAATACAAAGAGAAAGAAGGTGATAAGGCTGGACACGCAGGTCCAATTTAATAAATCGAATTTATTACAACAATTTCTAAAATTGCCCACCCGACTAATATCCATCCGATATACATTATTCATTCAACACAACCACGTATTCACACACATAAGCATGCTATCAATCAATCTAATCAAATTAATTAATCTGATAATTAAGTGATCATCCAATGTTCAAACAACGATTTGATTTTGTTCGAGTCAAACTCGTTTTTGCGAATAAGTACTTAAAGTACGAATTCATGAATTAAATTAAACTACATCATTAAATCTAATTTAACATGTATTTAATACTAATTCACTATTCAATTCCAAATTAAATATTACACTTTTATTTAATAAACCTTTTACGATTTAAATTCCAAATCTAATCGTAACGCGTCTCAAAGACCGATTAACGTCCAACGTCAATTCAATTAAAGTCCAATGGGCTTTTGATTGATTTCTTAAGGCGTGGACTTTTGGTCAACTCGGGTCAAACCGATAACCAAAGTCCAATCCGGGATTTACCCCATAAGCCCATAAATCAATCTTGGCCCATTAGGCCCAATTGAACTTTAAAGGTTCATTAAGTCGCATTTGGGCTTTATGGTCAAGGTTTTGGGCCCAATTGGATCCAATCCATTTGGCCTAAACCAAACTTGATAAATCAAGCCCAATAGGCCCAATTACAACATTTAAATCCAATTTCCAAAATTAGGCCCAAATAATTAAATTCAAAAATCCAATTTTCCCAATTAATTACCAAAGTGCATTACATGATTAATCAACTAAATCAATATTTCTAAAACACCATATTAGTCCAATTAATCATGCTTAATTCATTATCATATGTCAACACACAAAAAAATCAAACCCATAAACATGCTTCAATGCTCTCGGCCAAGGAAGGTTATTTTGTCCGATTTGAATTTAATCCGATTAATTACACAATCGACAACGTATTAACTTCCCGAATGATTTCATACACATCCAATGTTCATAAAATCAAAATTACCAAGACATTAGGGCATATACATTCGGCCAAGGTGAAGGAAATTGGGATTTTTGTTCAATTCAAAATCAATCCAATTGACTTCAAATTAACATCATCCTATATCATTATAACTCATCCAATGAATTAAAATGAAAAAATTCCAAGATCCAAAACTCCTACACATTCGGCCAACATGAATAAATTGGGGAAAATTATTCCAAATCAATTTTCAATAAATTGGTCCAACCAAAATGAATTAAACATGTTATAAGCATACTCAAACAATCAATTTATTCAAATCATGCTCAACAAACATTTACCCAAATTTTAAGCCCTACAATTTCATGCTTGCAACATTAGCTCATGATGCCATTGTTGGAAATTTCTAAGGTCCCAAGATCAAACAAGACATGAAAACATGCGTGAATACACCAACGGAGATAGCGGAATACTTACATTGATCGGTTATGTCGATTTGAAGACGAATCATGCCCAAAAACGCACTGCCTTTGTAAGCCCACTGCAGCAGTCCATGCTCACTGTCTTGGCAGTTTCGGGTCTCAAAACGAGCTCCAAACTCCATCGGATGAGTCCCGCCTCATGGTCGAACCTCCCTACCACCTTCGCAAGACTTGTAAGTGTGCTAGCACTTGATTTCTCACCATGAGAAACCACTCTTGCTTCCCTATTTCACGCCCAACTGGTTCAAAACCAGTGAAGAATGGCCACCATTTTGCCGTGAGAGAAGAGAGAATTTGAGAGAGATAAATTGTGTATTAAGTTATTAAAATGATTTACCAAAAATCAATTTATATTTATGCCATAATTTTTTTTAAATTAATAATAAATTATGACACATAACATGCAATGGCTTAGAGTGTCAAACACTCAAACTCCATGCAATGACATTGAGTGCAATGTACACAATCTACATGCAAAGCATTAGAATGACATGTGTCATGTGGGCCCCACACGTTTCCAAATGAAAGTGGGCCCACGTGCACTCACGCGTTCGGGTTCGATATTTCCGAAATACCGAGCTTACGTCGCGACGTTAATTCAATCGAATTTAAATAAATAATTGCGCCTGGCGAAATTATTATTTACGTCGCTAACGAATTAATTCTAAATTAACTCGTTTGCCCGAATTAAAATCTGATTTTAATTCCGCGTCGAAATCTAATTTCGTCTAATATATCGAATATATTAATACATCGATTAATTCCGAATTAATCGTTCTCTCTCTTTAGACGACATTTTATCCCAGATAAAAATCTCCGTTATTAATCCTAGATTAATTTTCTCTCTCTTCTGTATAATCCCAGATTATTCAAGAGTGCGAGTTGTGCGTCATCGGTGGATTATCGGGAAGCGACCCATGAGATCCCCGGATAATCTGGCAGTAAATACGGTCGTCGGAGTATCCGAATCACGTACGTACCAAGTACTACGTTCTACCGATTTACGAGACAAGGTCGACTCCTAGCAAAGCACCAAGTCTACCCAATTCTCCGGACATATCCATTTAAGAATATTAAGATCTGTATCAAGCGTAGTATACTAATGTATTGTGCATATCGGCCCAGTATCGGATAATCACGTGCTAGGGCTGGGGCTGGATAAGTGTCTGCCCCGTCCGAAACACATATCGGATGTCTGGTAACTAGTCTCTATAATCGGATATTCATGACCTGGTCATAATATCACGATTGGATGCGCATCACTTTAAGAGCACTAATACCGTATCCTGCGTGACATCATCTCCATTATGACTGGAGTGACACTTCCGTCTTGACATCACATCCAATACACTACGATTCTCAATATACCCGGCATTGGCGTACACAGAACCGGTTACAGTCCTAGACGACCTCAACTAAAGTATATCGATTGTCGTAAGCATTAGCGATGTAAGTCTCAGGTTAAGACTATACACACCTACCTTGATTTCGGCCTCCCATAGACACATAGTCATAATACCAATGGGATTCCGAGGGGTCTATCCAGAGCGAAGCTGTTTCCCGTACCATCGGTGAAACACGACCTCCTATCGCACTTGCATAAGTATCCAATACTTATATATATGAGAACTATGTCGTTGTGCCCTCACAACGCGCACAAGTGCAATACTAGCCTATTCCGCATTATCGATGTCCAGTCTCGATAATACTACGGCTAGGGATATTTAATGATTAATCCTTCGTGGACTGATACTGTCTCATATCATCTCAATCCAGGAACTAATCATAGGGACCTCTCTTCATTTATATATCTATGGTGATCTAATCACAAATGATGAGAGTGCAATTTCCTTATTACATAGTTAATTTGCTACAACAACACAATGATCTGTGCAAATAGTGACGCTATGGGTCATATTATCCAACATTAAAAGCCACATAGATATCCGTTGGGTTAGGGGTAAAAGAAGACTTGTTAAGAATAGCTTAGCAAACACTGGATATGGGAAAGGAAACCGAGAAATAGAAAACCTTACGGCAAGGATAGAAAGAACCATTGTGGGGGCCAGAAGAAAAACAAAAAGAAAAAAAAAAGAAAATGAAAATGAAAGAAAAAAAAGGAAAAAGAAAAAACAAGAAAAAAAAAATTTGTTTTGTTGTTCTTAGTCCTTAATAGTTAGCATAAGTCCGATATGGAGTGAATTGCCTTTAGGGTGGGATCCTTAGAAACTAAATCTTGAGTGCTTTCATATGATAATTTGAGTAATTGATATGTTTAGATCGTTAAGCACTTAATTATAGGTTCTACTAGTGAAAACCTAAGTAGACGACAATATGACTAGTTGAAAAAATTTTTAGTTGATGAATGACCGTTTGCTTAGATGTCTATCCTGATTTTTTGTGGTTATGGTGTGTGGTATGGTTGAAAATAAAAGAAAAGTCTCAAAAAAAAATTAAACCACCTATATCGATAAGCGTGAAGCAGCTACCCATGGGCGAGTATAGGACCACCATGAGGAGAAATCTACCTTAAAGGGTATGTGTGTTAAAAAAGAAGAAGTTCAAAACGAAAGAAAAAAAAAAGACAAAAAAGAAAGAAAAAAATATATACCACATTGAGCACAGAAAATCAATTACAGACCATAATTGAGACATCTAGGTTGTTTTGACTTATCAATCCTTTGAAACGAAATCATTGAGTTGGCTTACCTAGGAACCAAGCTGTAAAAGAACCTTTGCACACACACACTTTGAGTCTGGCTTAGATCATTTATCAAAACTCTGATTTGAGTCGCATTGAGTGTTTTGAAGGTCTTTGGTTTAATTACTTGGCATTCTTTGAGGGCAATAATATGTATAGCTATTGGGACTATTTCGTAGCATGTAATATAGTATGATGATATGGAATTCCACATCACGTGGTCCACCTTGACCTAGTGCAAACAGCGGAGATCAGAAAACTAAACCAGGTCTGGGGGCGACCAATCTACCACCCCGCGAATAAGGGACACAATGAGATCTTGAGTCATAAGAACAAATAGAACTGAGCAATCACCAGAAAAGAACTTGCAGAAGGAAACTATAAGCATGCCAAGAGGGCGACCAAAGACATTTATAGGCGAAGGGCACTAAAGAGCACAAGGAAGGCCTAACCCATCAGAATAGGAAATACATCCATGCATACATGTCAAATGCACGCAATCTTTGTCTTATTTTTTCACAGGTTTTGAAGAAAAGCGGAAAAAAACAAATAATTCGGGAATAAGACCCTCAACTCAACAATTAGGAACAAAACCCACAAACTCAATTTGGGACCAAGAGCCACAACTCAATTTGGGAACAAGACCCACAAACTCAATTTGGGAACAAGACCCACAATTCAATTTGGGAACAAGAACCACAATTCAATTCGGGAACAAGACCCACTGTAGGCATTGCATTTCCGCATGTGAAACCCGATGATGAGTCTCAGGTGGAGGCACTACCTTTTTAGCTAAGGATATTGCGGGAAACGGAGGTCGGAAGGGGAATTCGAAATAAGTACGTCATCAAGTTCATTTCACAAGCTCACTGTCTTCGTTAGTGCTGCGTTCGTTACTCCGTTCGAACGTCAGGCAGATTGCGGACGTTCGTGTAGCGTTCGAATTGGCGTTTGAACGGCGTCGGTGTTTCTGGTTTTGCTGCTAGCCTCGCACCCCAGCCCAATTAGCTCCCCAAAGCCCATAAAACACATCCCAATTTAATTAAATTAAACATTGAATTAAATAAAATATTTAAACCATTTACCAATTAAATAAAACATAAAATAATCATACCTAATTAAGATAAATCAAATATATTAACTTCCTAACTAAACAAATCACATACTAAATTAAAAAGATGTCATGCCTAATTAAAATCAATCATAACAAATTAAATATTTTGTATTCCTAATCTAGCCAAGATTTGTCCCCCCTCAATCTTTGACTTTCCTTGCTCAACACCAAATCTAATCCTCCCTTTAATGCACCAAATCCATTCCTTGTGAGACAAGGTGAAGCCCTAGCCCTTTTCTATATAAACAACCCCTAACCAAGACATGCACGGCCCTAGCTGATACACATAATATACACACAACTCACACAAATCACAAGAGAAAAGAAAACAACCCCTAACCAAAGCCATCGTCTCATTCCAACAATATCATTCACGGTAATAACATAAAGAAGTAAAAACAATTTCTCTCCTACACCTCCTTCAATAACCGAAGCACACATATCTCTCAAATCACGCCTAAGACACTCCTCCAAGCCTTCTATTGCACGCCTAAGAGACCTCCAAACTCTCTCATTGCCGCATCCAGCCCACTTACACAAATCGAAACTGACCCAAACCAGTCCCTAAATCACGCCCAAACAGCAGTAATTTAACCCCTAAAACAGCAGCAAAATACACTTAAAACATTCCCTAAAAACCTTAAAGTAATAACATAAAAAACTGCATTTATAATCCTTAAAATAATCACACAAGACTACACTAAAAACCCACACAAAAACTTGGAACAGTCCGTTGAAACGTCAAAACAGGTGACCTGAACAGTGAGCAGCAAAACAGAGGCCGAACAGTAGCAGAACGAAGTTCAATCCGCAAGCAAAACAGCAAAGCAGTGAGCTAGGACGCTAAACCGGTGAAACGGAGAAGTTGAGAAGCTGTACCCTTCCGACGTCCGTGAAACGCAAGCCTGAAAGTTGGCAAAAAGGTTAGACCTTAGGGTATCTTTCACACTCGCTTTTTTCTACTATTTCTTAAATATTGCTTGCGTGATTGTCATGTTGAAATGCATGTTGTGGCCTTTGAGTAGATAAATATGCATGAATTATGAGATGTTGTATGTTGTGGCGGTGGAATAAAATGAGAGATGTGTCAACTCTCGCGGTATATCGGATGGAAACCCGGACATAAATTTCATAGCCGATTCCGAATGGACGGTAATATGATCTGTACTCGGGACACAACTCCACGTACCGCTTGAGTAAACGGCACCCTCTTTTGTTTTGTGTTGCTTTGGTTTATTTATTTTTCGTCACTTGAATTCTGTATGTTGCTTATTTATGCATGATTCAATCGAGCGCATGGGCTTAGTAAGTGGAATGAAAGATCCCCTATGGGGAGGGGTTAAAGCCCTTTACCACGATGCTTTGCCGCGCCGGTTGATGTGTGTTCGGTTGAATGCAAGGTACGTTCAATCGGGCATACTAAGTTTGATATTATTGTGTTTAATTCTTTGTATGCATGACTCAATCGAGCACATGGGCTTAGTAAGTGGAATGAAAGATCCCATATGGGGAGGGGTTAAAGCCCTTTACCACGATGCTTTGCCGCGGCGGTTGTAATGTGTTCGGTTGGATGTAAGATGTGTTCAATCGGGCATACTTAGTTTGATATGATTGTCTTTATCTTTTTATGCATGGTTCAATCAAGCGCATGGGCTTAGTAAGTGGAATGAAAAATCCCCTATGGGGAGGGGTTAAAGCCCTTTACCACGATGCTTTGCCACGCCGGTTGATGTGTGTTCGGTTGGATGTAAGATGTGTTCAATCAGGCATACTTAGTTTGACATGATTGTCTTTATGTTTGTACGCATGATGCGATCGAGCGCATGGGCTTAGTAAGTGCGATGAGAGGTCCTCTAATTGAAGAGGTTAAAATCCTTTGCCATGATGCTTCGCCGCGCCATGCATTGTACTATTTGCCATTTATGTATTGCGTCCCATTTCATGCATCAGGTCTGTTCCCGTTCGAACGCGTTTACGAACGCAACTCGAACGCGCATGCATTTTTGCCTTATCATGCATCAGGTCTCATCTCTGTTCGAACGCGTTCACGAACGCCATACGAACGTGGGCATTCTGTTTCATTTCTGTTCGAACGCATTAACGAACGCCATACAAACGTGAGTATTCTGTTTCATTTCCGTTCGAACGCGTTCACAAACGCCATACGAACGTGAGCATTCTGTTTCATTTCCGTTCGAACGCGTTTACGAACGCTACTCGAACGAGAACCTTCTGTTTACCGTTCGAACGCGTCTACGAACGCTGAACGAACGCCCACGGTAAACAGATCCTCTTGCATCACATTACGACATGTCTATCTTAGCACATAGTTCCCCTTTTTTACGTTATGAATTTGTATTACCTCTCTAGTTGTCTATTTCTGTTATGAGCTTAAATATCTTTTCTTAATATGCATGCTAGTAAGAATGCTATTTGTTTGCGCTTTTGTGTCCACCAATGCGTTCATTAACTTGTATGTTTGTCGTATGATAAACCTTATGTATGCAAATTGAGACATAGATTACATGTAAATAGGCTGTATGCAAATTCGAATATGTGTTACATATAAATTTAGATGAACTTGTTGATGTATGTATGTAGATTTAGAAGCATGATATTATTAGATATAAGTGTTACTTAAGCCTGATTAAATTATCATATAAATCCTTTCATTACAAGTGGCATAAGTAAGGGACCATTTCGAACCCAACGGTTTAAGGTCTTCCCTTGCGAGGGGTGAGTGCGGCCTTAAATCTCATTTTCCCGATTCACACCGGGTGGCGACTCCATTATTCTCCGGTTTAGTCCCCTGTGGCTACTCCGTACTCCCGACCGGGCCGCGAGCCCGGGACAGCATGCGTCGTCCAGTTTCTGTGTTCCCACACCCACAATTCAGTTCGGGAATAAGACCCTCAACTCAAATTGGAAACAAGACCCACAACTCAAATCGGGAACAAGACCTACAATTATATTCGGGAACAAGACCCTCATCTCAGTTCGGGAACAAGACCCTCATCAAAAATTGGGAACAAGACCCACAACTCAAATTGGGAACAAGACCCACAATTCAATTCGGGAACAAGACCCTCAACTCAAATCGGGAACAAGACCCACAACTCTAATCCGGAACAAGACATTGATCTCAGTTCGGGAACAAGACCCACAACTCAAATTAGGAACAAGACCCACAACTCAAATCGGGAACAGGACCCACAACTTTATTCGGGAACAAGACCCTCATCTCAGTTCGGGAACAAGACCCTCAACTCAAATTGGGATCAAGACCCACAACTCAAATCGGGAACATGACCCACAACTCTATTCGGGAACAAGACCCTCATCTCAGTTCGGGAACAAGACCCTCAACTCAAATTGGGAACAAGACCAATAACTCAAATCGGGAACAAGACCCACAACTCTATTCGGGAACAAGATCCTCATCTCAATTCGGGAACAAGACCCATAATACAATTCGGGAACAAGACCCACAACTCAAATCGGGAACAAGACCCACAACTTAGTTCGGGAACAAGACCCAGGGGTCACAGCGCCTCGCCATCAATCTCAACTCAGTAACGGTTCGGGAAAGAACCATCTTTCATCAAGTAACGGTTCAGGAATGAACCAGGGGTCAAGCACCTCGTCATCAAATCAACTCAATTTGAAGCATCTCAAAACAACAGGTAAGTTCGGCAACAGCTGGCGAGCCAGGTAAGTATAAATGCATGCATGACTTTGATAGGGTTGTCACTGACACACACTGTACAAGTCCTATCAAAGTGGGGAAGACTGTAGACACTGTATTTTTGCATAGAAGCCCGATGATCAGCCTCGTATGGAGGCACTACCCGATAAGTTTCGGAAGTCGCGGGAAACGGACATCGGAAGGGAAAATTTAAAAATAAATACATCAACAAAATTTAACTCGCTAATTGGCCTCGGGTTCGCCCGATTAATCTCTGTTTTAAAATATTAAGCCTCGGCCCAAAACCCCCGCACCCATCCAAAGCCCATTTCGCCCAAACCCAATCCAAAAATAATTAAAACATTTAAAACACATGTCACAAATTAAATTAAATCCAATTAAATTAAATCAAATCCAATTAAAAAAAAAAAACAAATCCCATCCCTAAAATAAATAAATCCCTTTCCTAAACTAAAAAAAATCACCTTCCTAAATTGAATAGATCTTTTCCTTATAACACACTAATTAAAAGATACCCCCCATGATTGCATGATTTCTTTCCTACACAAATAAGGAAAACCCTAACCCTTTCTTATAAAAAGGAGCTCATCCTCACGGCACAAAAAAAAAAAAACCGAGACCCTAATCTCTCTATTTCCTACACTCGGTAACCCTAGCTCACTCAGGCACAAAGAAACTCCAACCGTGAACAAATAACAACAAATAATCAAGCAACAAAGCCTGCTCTCCACATACCCTTCAATTCGACAAAGCAAGCCCTTCAATGCACTTGGCTTCACACAAGTCACTCACGACACTTCACATATCCCTTCAGCAGCCACGCCGCACACCAAGAAACCTAAAAAACCTGCCCCACGTGATAACAAGAAAACCCCTGACCGACTAACCTAAATCAACAAACACAGATCACGCACTACCCTCACCAATACACATGCCCTCATCTCTCTCTTTTTTAACTCACGCACTGCACGCTAAACACCAATAGCCAACTGCCGAGAACAAACAGCCTCTCTCATTCACGGCCACAAACAGTGAGCAAAGCACCCTCAAAACAGCCTTATATCACCGAAAAACAGCCCCTAACTGCAGCCCTTAAACCACCAAAAACAGCCCCAGATCACTGCAAACTGCACCCCAAAATAGCCCCCAAACCATCGCAAACTGCACCCTTAAACAACCTCTTTACCACCGAAAACTGTAGTCCAAAACAGTCCAAAGCAGTCCCCGAAACAAACCCAAAATAGCAGCAAAATATCCCATATAACCGAACAACAAAACAGCAAAAAACAATAGCAGCCCAAACAGCGAAAAAATGAAGGAAAACATTGAACCAGCGAACCGGAAAAGTTGCGGAGCATTAACCCTTCCGACGACGACGTAACGCACTTCCAAGAAGCGACTAAAAGGTAAGACTTGAGGGCACCCTTTGTTATATTTTATTTTGTCGTTCTGGAAACGGCATGCTCGGTTGGACGTGGAATACGTCCAACCGGGTATGCGAAGTCCTATATTGAAAACGGCCAAATTCTTTGGTCACATAGTTATTGTTCGGCATTTATTTCGTATTATTAGTCCTTTATTATTTCACATTTAAATTCCGTTTATTGTTGTTTTATTGTTTCACATTTGTTGTGTGTTATTTATCTTCCTTGTTTTTTCACATATTTGTATCTTCGGTTATTTATAGTTATATACATTATCAAATTTCATGTATGTCAACATTGGGTTCATGATTGCGTTGTGTTAATGATTGCTTGTTATCCACTCGCGGCATATCCGATGGAAACCCAGACATAAATTCCGTAGCCGAATCCGAATGGACGGTAGTGCGGTCTTTACTTGGGATACAACTCCACGTACCGCTTGAGGAAATGTTCACGCGTATGTTCATGAGATTGCGTGCTCGCTTTTATTTCATTTACTCCTATGTGTGCATAGGGGTGGGCATTATCGGATTCGGATCGGATCGGACCGAATCTGAATCCGATCCGATCCCAAATGCCCACGGTTGTTTGATTCGATCGGATCGAATCATCGGATCGGATCCGATCCGATGCCCACCCCTATGTGTGCAAACTTAGATATTGGTTAATCTTGCATGTGTATGTTGCGTAGACTTGGTTATATTATTGCATAAATCCGTTCATTACAAGTGACATAAGTAAGGGACCATTCCGAACCCAACGGTTGAGGTCTTCCATTGCGAGGGGTGAGTGCGACCTTAAATCATTTCCCAGTTCACACTGGGTGGCGACCCCTTTATTCTCCGGTTTAGTCCCCCGCGGGCTACTCCGTACTCCCGACCGGGCCGCGAGCCTGGAACAACGTCGTCAATTTCTGTGTCCTACACTAATGAAATTTCAATAAATCATACTCATCATTTCATAACAATCTCATAAACACCAACAACACTCACACATCAATGGCCTCACGGCCTAAATCACACAAGGAATCTACTGACATTAGTGAATTTTGAGACTCTCGTACATACGTTGATGAAATGATATTCTTAGGTTGTTGTGTCTATAGTTATCTTGCACAGGCTTATCTCACTGGATGATTAGTAAGATAGCTGGGAAATCCAGACATTTAATGAAGGCTATTCTTTTTATATGATTCCGCTGAAGTGGCTGAACATGGCATACGAGTCCTAAACTGCAGAGTTATTGAATATCTTTCTCTTTTTGTTTTTCGTCAAGGGTTCCACAATTTTAGAAATAAGGCACCTGATTGTATTTTATAATTAATGTATGTGATGCTTTCTTATGTCGTGGTTGTAAATATTTGGAATGTGAGTACAGAGCCAAACTTAGTGACGACCTTAGTTTAGATTATAGAACTTTAGAGAATTCTTGGGTATAGAATGTGAAATTTTTGACTGTGTTTCGACTCCTAGTTTCTTAATTTTAATGCTATGAATATCATATTAACTTTTAAGTTGGTGTGTTGATCTTTTTCGACTCATAATTTCTTAATTTAATTCTTTGCATATCGTATTAAGTTTTAAGTTGGTGTGTGTTGATCTTTAATGATATCGCATGTGAATGTTCAACATTATCTTATGATTTATCAGAATAATCATTCCAGATAGAAGGTAATTCAGTCCATTATTCACAACAACTGAATAATGTTTTAATATTTAAACATACAGTGCACATCTTTTAGTTATGTCTTGTTCACTAGTTGATTTTAAATTTTCCCTACTTCCATTTGCAAATTAAACAACCTGGAAATTCCAGAACAGCAGCAATGCTGATTCAAACGATCCCAAGCAATTTTTCAAGACAAATCATTTAATAGCAACATCACAAACTCGAACAAAAATAACAAAAATAAAAACCTAAAACCTAAAGAACCAAATAACAAAATCGAACAAAAATAACAAAAACAACCCTTACTTCATGAAAAATCGGCCAATGGAAAAAAAAACCTTAGAAAATTGATTAATTAGGGAAAGAACACTTACCAGAATCAATGTGAGAATCGTGAGGAGAAGAGAGACATTTTTTTCGCAGAAGCAGAGAGTGAGAGGGGAAACCGAATTAGAGATTTTAATAACCCTTTTGCGTCGAAATATTACCCTTTTAGTGTCAAAATGTTCGACGCTAAAACTTGGCGGCTAATAAAAAATTAGGTTAATTTGTTGTGGGAAATTTAATATTTACATTTAGCGTAGAAATAATTTAATCGACGCTAAAAGTGTAACATTTTGCGTCGATTATTTTTTATTACGTTAAAAGTTATACTTTTAGCGTCAAAATTTTTATCGACACTAAATGTAAAAAACTTCATAATAATAATAATAGTAACAACACAACAACAACAACAATCGCCCATCCATGATAATGATAATGATAATAATAATAATAATAACAACAAGAACAATCATCCATCCATGATAATAATAATAATAATAATAATAAGAACAACAACCATCCATCCATGATAATAATAAAAATTAATCATCCATTACACACATACTAACTAGATTAGTCACTATTATCTTCGGTATTTGAGGATTCTTGAAAGGACTCGAACTCATCTTCAGCTTCAAATTCTTCTTCATTTACTGCTTCCACGCTAACTTGAGAATGATGAATTATCTCAACATCTGTATTTTCTCGAGTTAACGTGATATTTTCAGGAACTTGGATATTGGGTAAATGAAATATCTTTTCAGGAACTTCAAAGTTGTCAGAGACTTGTTGTGCTTCATCTGAAATTTCAACACTACATTTCTTCTGTGTGTCCCAAATGCCACTATGTTGTAACTTTTCTACCACCATCCATCCATTTCCTAGTTTTGGATCAGATATATATATCACAGACTATGTTTGGGTATAAAAAATGTATGGATCATTCTTGTACCAATAACGTTGAACATTAATTGATGTTAGATGATTACTAAATTGAATTCCCCTCTTTCTGAGATTTGTGTCAAACCACTTGCATTCGAATAGCATTGTACGTCACCTGGGTCTGTATATCAACTCAATGACTGATTACAACACTCTTTAGAAGTCACCAATATCAAATCTGTGTTCTCCTGATACTACAATTCCATAATTCTGAATGACATGTGAAACATCTCTCTGCTCGGTATGAAATCTAACTCCGTTAACAATGCGTCCACTGTATTCGTAAGCCTGCATTTGAGGCCCATATGCCAATGCAACTAACGAAGAGGACGAGTCCAGTTGGCCATTTTGCACTTGGTTGTTTATCTTACACATGATAATATTTATGTGTTAATATAACAAACATTAAATATTACTGTTAGGATAAAAATAAATAGTCAATATTAGGGCTTACAGTTGCCTCAAACCATTTAGGAAATTCATTTTTGTGTATTCCATCAACGTTGTGGTCACTACCACATTGTAGCATGGTAATATGTTGCCTACAAAAACTAAGTTACGTTAATGTAAGACAATAAAAATATAGTTAAGCACTAACAAGACTTACGTTAAGTACGGTTGCACTTCGTCACAGTTACTCAATATAAACCAATGCGCACGTTGAGCTTCCTCAATTATTAGCAATTTGAAACCTAATGCTCCAAACGGTCTGTAATTTTGACTAAACACTGTGATATCTTGCCAATTACTGTCATCTCCATCATAGTTTCTTGCCCGATTATTAAAATGAGTTTCAATATTCTGCATGTACATCGAACAAAATATAATTGCCCTACTTATTAAGACCGCATTTTCTATTGACCCTTTAGACCGTGATTTATTTTTCACATATTGTTTGTAATGTCCCAAAGCCCTGCAGATATCAGAACAAAATTTCATTATTAATATTTGTAACGCAAAATCAAATTTTAAAAATGTAATATTTAATATTTAATATTAGCTCTCAATGGGGTACATCCATCTGTAATGGATTGGACCTCCATTCCTAGCTTTAGATGGTAAATACACGGCAAGATGTACCATCACATCAAAAAAGGGTGGCAATATTCGCTCCAGCTTGCATAGGATTATCACGATTCCTCGCTCAAGTTCATCAATAACAGATGTGGTTAATGTCCTCTGACATAATTGTTTGAAGAAGCCACATAGGTCAAGTACGATGTCACATACATTTGATGGAAGATAAGGTCGAATGCCAACAGAAATGCGAATCTCGAGAAGCACATGACAGTCATGACACTTTAACCCAGTTATTATATCATCCCTGACCCAACGTCTAATATTCGATGCATAATCATCAGCAAATTTAACCATTTTCAGCCAATCACATAATGATTTTCTCTCTGATTGAGTTAGCACGTAACTAGCAGATGGCTTAATAAGACCGCGAGGAGTGACCTATAAATGTAATTCACTGCGAATTCTAAGATCTTGTAGGTCCAATCTAGCATTTACAATGTCTTTCGTCTTACCCGGAATATTGAACAGTGTGCCCACTAAACTCTCGCATGTGCTTTTTCTATATGCATTATATCCAAATTATGTCACAGACTCAGACTCCCACAGTACTCTAACTCAAAGAAAATACTATTTCCCGTCCAATTCAACTCTTTAGGTTGACATTTTCGATTTTTATCTCTATTATTAGGATGTTTCCCTAGTGTGCTGTCTCTGAGATGTTGATGTTGGCAAAGTATGTCGAATCCAGACAATGGACTGGGCATACTCGGAGGTTCTTGTTGACCGTTGAATAATTTACTTTTCCACCAAGGATGACTCAACTCAAGAAATCTCTTGTGCCCTGTGTATCGTATTTTATTCTGTAACTGTTGCGAATGTGTTTGACCCGCACAAACTGAACATGCCATGTATCTATTAGTGCTCCATTCAGATAGTGAACCATAAGCTGGAAAATCATTAATGGTCCATAATAATGCGGCATGTATATGAAAATACTACTGAGAAGCTGCATCATAGGTATGCACACCCACATTCCATAATGTTTGTAACTCCTCGATTAATGGTCTCAAGTAAATATTCATATCTTTACCAGGGGAACATGGATAAACAATGACATAAACATGAACGGATCCTTCATATATTTCCATGGAGGTAAGTTATATGGAATAACAATAACTAGCCACATGCTGTATGAGTTGTACATATTCCCAAACGGGTTAAAACCATCGGAGGTGAGACCTAACCTGACATTGCGGGGGTCCTCGGTGAAACGATGGTACATGTCATCAAATTCCTTCCACTCGGTTCCATCTGCAGGATATCTGAGTATGCCTTCCGCACCGATCCTCTTTTCATGATTCCACATCATGTTAGTCGCTGTGTGTCGTGACATGAACAACCTCTACATCCTGGGCGTTAATGGGAAATATCGTAAAATCTTCTGAGGCATTTTCTTCCCCATACCACAAACTTTGTACCGACTTTCACCACATATCGGACAATATTCATGTGATTCATACTCGACACGAAATAATACACAGTCATACTTACAAGCATCAATGGATTCATACCCCATTCCCAGACCACACAATATTTTCTTTGCCTTATAATACGACTTAGGCAATTCGCTTCCAACCGGTAACATTTTCCCCAGTAAGTCTAACATCATATCAATACTTTTGTTGGTAATTTGGTTCATCACTTTAATGTGTAATAATTTCACAACAAAATTCAAGATTGACATCCCAACACCTTCAAATGGTATTTTTTTGCCTTATCAAGTAGTTCACTAAATAAATTTTGATCATTTCCACCTAACACTGGTATGTCACCGCTAACACTATGCCCAACTTGTTAACCTTGTAATTCATGCAAAACATCAGTTATCTCATCGTTTGCAGGTTGATTGTAACTACTACTCCCTTCACCAGAATCACTAAACTGTGATTGAGAATTATACCGCTCACCATGATAAATCCATATACGGTATGTTGGTGATATTCCCGGCATATATAAATGATTATGAACTTCATCTAACCGTTTCATTTTCCTATTCAAATAATTTGTACATAGACACTGAACATGACCTTCTGCATCATTGTGTTGATTTGCCGATTTCATGAACTCATACACTCCATTACGGTATTCAACACTCAATCTATCCACTGAACTCATCCAATTTCTATCCATTTTAGCCAAATATCTAAATATAAAAATATAATTATTAGACTTCATATTACACTAATCAACATCACCAATTCATTAATTATTTATTTAAGCATACACATATATATTGAGTTAATTAATTAATTAGTTATAAAATAAAACATATTTAGTTAATTAAGTAATCTACATATATGCATCATACACCACTAACACAAGGTATATAATAAACATAATTATAAAAAATGAAAACCAGAATTTTTTAGAAAGAGTAAACTGAAATTAATTAAGTGAGAGTACTTATTTTTTGTAAATATAAAGAAAAATAATAAATAGATATGAAAGAAAACTTACCTTATGGAAAATTAATTAGAGTTTTAATGAAAATCTGTAGGAGAGTTGTAAGGTTGCAGATGAGAGATTAAGATTGCAGAGGATGAGAGAAAGAGCAGAGGGGGAAAGAATGGTTGGTAGAGCTGCATTTTAATATAGTTTTAGCACGAAATAAAGAAACGCTAAAAATATGGAATTTAGAGTCGAAATTGAATTTCGACGCTAAAATTAGAGGGTCTGTCGGTGGTATTGTCATAAACCTTTAGCGTCGCAAAACTATTCAACGCTAAATATCATATTTTTAGTGTCGAATAACTCAATGCGACATTAAAAGTTGTAATATTAGCGTCGTAAATTATTTCAACGCCAAAATTAAGGGGAATAGTTAAAAACCTTTAGCGTCGACATTAATTCGACGCTAAAATTACAACTTTTAGCATCGTATTAAATAGTCGACGTTAAAAGTTGAACATTTTGCGTCCAAAATATATTTCGACGCTAAATGTTTGATATTTGGCACCGAGTATATTAGTCGACGCTAAATGTAAGTAATCACGTTGAAAATAATTCCGACGCTAAAATATTGGATGCTAAAGGTATATTCACGTCGAAAATAATTTCGACGCTAAAATATTGGACGCTAAAGGTATATTTTCTTGTAGTGTAATGACGATTGTTGGAAAAGCAATGGTTCTCATTGGAATTAGCCCCTATCAACCACCATAAGGCGGTGCAATGGCAGAGAAGTTGCAAAGCAGAGCTTCCAAAGACCGCTAGAGGCCGCCATAGGCCAGTGCAGTGACACTGAAATGGGCAATTCTGATTGGCACATTCAAGGGTAGTCGATGAGAGTTACAATGTCAATGATGACCAAGTGACATGAGATGACATCATTGGTGGTGGAATAGTGGATTTAGAATCCTATATAAAGGGGTTGAGGCTACAAATTCAAAGGATAGCAATTCTCACATTTCATAACTTATAAAAGATCTAAGAGCTTCTAAACTAGTGATATAGAGAGAAAGCTGGTCTATTACATTACCAAGAGAGTGAGTTGTAACGAGTTAGTGTAAGACCCGAGGTACTGTAAACTCCTTGCAAGCTCACCACCCTACTTGTAGCTCGGGTCAGTCTTGACCCCGGGTAGTAATAAAATATCCTTCTTTCTCCCGTGGATGTAGGTTGGAGCAATTCTCCGATGAACCATATAAATCCTTATCTCCGTGATTATATGTCTGCTTGCTAAGTTTGCTTTGGTTCCCTACTAACCAAACAAATTTACTGTTGAGGGAGGTTTGTTCAAGGGGTTAATTTCCCATAATGCCATTGGAACAAATAATAACCGTCAGTAATTGACGTCATTTTTGGGGATACAATACGAAAGAATAGCAAACACACTAAGACGATAGCAGAATATGAAAATCGTAGAGCCTTGGAGACTTCAACGGCATAATGGATTGAAAAGATGGAAGAAAACTTAAAGTTGGAAAGGAAAAGTACACGAAATGAAGAGAGGCGATCCAAGCCATCATGAAAACCATGATTAGAGAAAAGCAAGAGAGAAGGGACAGGCGGGCCCCAGTAGAAGGAAATAAGAGACAGCAAATAGGAAGGCCCTTACAGAGTTGCCAAGTGTGGGGGCGGATGTGGGACCTATAGGGTCGGATAGGTGCCCGCGCAGCGGAAGTGGGTATAACCTGTAGATATCAAACATGGGTGAATTGTTAAATAATTTAATGAAATACTATTTTCCATTACGAGAGTATAGGAAAAACCTGAGGCTGAATCGGAGTCCGGAAACTTAAAATCGAAAGAAAACAAGTTTTAGCGCATGCGTGTGCGACACGACTGAACACAATTTTTCTTCATCAGCTCTTTGGAAATAGAAACCTGATGGAATTGAGTTTTTAACCCAATTTATTTCCAACCTTCCCTAAACACTTCCAAACACCCAAAATTAATTTTTAAAACATCAAAACCAACATCAACACATGTTACAGAATAAAATCATGTTTTTTTCAAAATATAAAATATTTTTACAAAAAAATATAAATTTATCTTAAATACGCACATGTGTAAATTCTGAATCTAAAACACAAACCAAATTAGAATCATATAATGAAGTGACTCGTGAATAATTTTAGGTCACTCAAAGGTGGTCAAGTGATTCTAGAATTATTGCCAAAGCTCCAAGCTTTTATCTAGAGTTCCAAACTCATATTTTAAGTTCATGTCTAACATGAATTTTTTTGACCCAATCACAAGCCTATTTTGTTTATATTTCCAATGCATCTATACACAAATTTATTAGCCTTATTTCAACTTCAAGCTATGTTATTATATATCAAATACATAATACATCACTATATGTTTCATTAATGATGACTGACTAATGAAAACATTGTTGGACAATTATGACTCATAACATCACTATTTGTAAAAGACATGGTGTTCTTTGTACAAATTAACTATGTGACAAAGGAAATTGCTATTTTATCATTTTGTAATTGGATTACTTGGATATATAAACGATAAAAGTCCATATGATTAGTACCAGATTAATAAGATATGAGATAATATTAATCCTCGAAAGGTTTAATCATTAAATATCCCTAGTCGTAGTATTATCGAGACTGGACATCGATAATATGGAATATGCTAGTATTACACTTGTGCGCGTTATGAAAGCTTAAGGGCATAGTTCTCATATATTTAAGTATTGGATACTTATACAAGGGTGATAGGAGGTTCTGTTAGCCGTTGGACCGGGAACTGTTAGTGTTCCTAGAACATGCCAAGGATCTAATAAGCATGAAAACATGTTCATAAATTCAAAATAAGTTACGAAATTACTTACATTGAATGGATTTGAGCTTTTAAAATTTTTGAGAAGAAGATCTCCAAGATGCTTCCTTTGTTGATTCCAAGCTTTGAGTTGTGAGAAGTGATCTCCAAGATCCAACCTTCAATGTTGATTCCAAGCTTTGAGTTGTTTCCCTATCACCTTTGTTGATTCCTTGAAGTGCTAGCTAACTTGATTTTGCCACAAAATCAAAGAGAAGAGGGAGACCATATTCACGCCCATTTGGAGGATATTAGGGTTTCCATTTTGTTCCAAGTGTGTTTTGTGTGAAGCATACACAAATGAGAGAGAGAGAAGGGTTTTGGTAAAAGCCAATTTACCCTTTTCACCTAAACAAGGTGGTTGGGTAAATGGTTTTGCCAAAACCATTCCAAGGTGGTTGGAAAGTGGATGGTATGGCATAAATGCCAACCACTCTCCCAACTACCACATTTAAAGTGGGCCCCACATTTGAATTCAAAATTCAAATGTCTCTACGAACATTTGCCGCGGCTCGGATCCGTTTAAACAGATTAAACGAATTCTCGTCGCTAAATAATTAAATCTAATTTAATTCAATAATGATGCCTCGCAAATATATTACGAATGCCGTTTACGAATTAATTCTAAATTAATTGGTTCGCTCGTATTAAAGTCCAACTTTAATTTCGTAATGAAATCCAATTCATATTAATATATCCGATATATTAATTTTAGCCAATACGAATAAATTAAATAGAAAATCAAATTTAACTATTAAATTTATTCTACCGATTAATTCCAAATTAATCGCATTCTCTCTCTTCCGAACACATTTAATCCCAGATTAAATAATACCTCAATTAATCCCAGATTAATTTTCTCCATCTTAATTAATCCCAGATTAATTCTCTCTCTTAATTAATTCCAAATAAATTCTAATTCGAGTCAACTGTCATCGCTGAATCTTTGGTAAGCGACCCAAGAGATCCCTGGATATGTTGGCAGTAAATACGGTCATCGGATTATCCGAATACGTGTGTACCTCGTACCACATGTTTACCGATTTACAAGACATGGTTGGCTTCTAGCAAAGCACCGTGCCTACCCAATTCTCCAGAAATATTCTTACTGGAATATATAATCTATGTCAGACATAGTATACGATGTATTGCGTATGTCGATCCAGTATCGAATGTCACGTGCTAGGCCTGGGGTTGGAACTGTGTCTGCCCCGTACGAAGCACATGTCGGTTGTCTGGTAACTAGTTTCTATAATCGGACGAACATGACCTAGTCTTATCATCCCGATGACTGCAGTACTTAAGAGCACTAGTACCGTATCCTACGTGACATCATCTCCACCATGACTGGAGTGATACTTCCGTCTTGACATCACACCCAATACACTACGATTCTCAATATACCCAGCAGAGGCGTACACAGAACCGGTTAAAGCCGTGGATGACCAAAACAAAAGCATACCGATTGTCGCAAGTATTAGCGGTGCAAGTCTCAGGTTAAGACCAAATACACCTCCCCTGATTTCAGACTTCCATAGACACATAGTCATACCACCAATGGAATTCCGAGGGGTCTATCCAGAGCGAAGCTGTTTTCCGTACCATCGTTAAAACACAACCTCCTATTACACTTGCATGAGTATCATATACCCAAATATACGAGAACTATGCTATTACGCTTACATAATACGCACAAGTGTAATACTAGTCTATTCCGCATTATCGATGTCCAGTCTAGATAATACTACTACTAGGGATATTTAATGATTAATTCTTCGTGGACTGATATTGTCTCATATCATCTCAATCGAGGAACTAATCATAAAGACCTCTTATCATTTATAAATCTAGGTGATCTAATCATAAATGATAAGAGCGCAATCTCCTTGTCACATAGTTAATTTGTACAACAACAACACCATGATCTGTACAAATAGTGACGCTATGGGTCATAACTGTCCAACAATCTCCCACTTGGCCTATAGCCAGTCACTCGAGTGTCTTACACCCGAACTATGTACGGTTCGCTCAAACTGCAGAGGAAAGGCTTTCGTCAGCAGATTTGTATGATTATCGTCTGATGCAATTCATTCGATTATCACATCGCCACGATGTATGATCCGAACGAATCAGATGAATAGATCGTTGATGTGACCATTAATTCTTTAGCTTGTGTTGACGCCTAGCTCAACTGCTTTCAGAACTATATCTAATCTAATTAGATTTATCATCGACCCAAATGGCTTCTATTGCTGCCTCAGCCACAGCAATAACCTGCATTTATTATTTATTCGTTAATAATATCTTGCTTGGAAGATTTCCAGCTTACTGTTCCGTTATTGAAACTGTATTGTACCGTTGTTTTTATCGGTTAGGAAACTTACAGTAGGGATCCCAGTCACTTCAAGTTCTCATTCTCCATAGTTTAAGACATCATCCTTAGTTCTCTAAGATACTAACGGATGTTCTTAATATCAATCCAGTGACTATCACTTGGATTGACCTGTTTGTGACTCCATATGCTCAAAGCGTATGAGACACCATGTCACGTACATTTTTCAATGTACGAGTTCTCGGAGGGTGTTAACAACTTTAAATCTATCCCAGTATATCTTTATTCCTAGAATAAAGGTTGTTTCTCCCAAGAATTCTACGGAGAATTTTCATGAAAGCCAAGCTTTCATCGATTGTAATATTGGAATATCATTTCCAAGAAATGACATATCATCATTATTTAGGACATCATTGTCAGTGCGCTCCCACTAACCTCCTTATATACACAAGAATCATATTCGTTTTGATTCAAATCATACACCATTATGATTATATCAAAACGATAGTTCCAAGAACCCAATGCTTACTTCAATCCATACATGGATCGAATAACCTGCAAATCTTATTTGCTAATTTTGGTACGACAAAACCGTCAGGATGTTATAAACATCCTCCAAAAAGGTTTTCGTTTAAGAAAAGCGATTTTGACGTTCAGCTGCCATATTTCATAAATGAAACATGCAACATCAACAAGCATTATCCAAATGGATTTATCCATGGCAACAGGTAAAAGGTTTCGTTGTTATCGACACAATGTTGATAACGATACCTTTTCGCTACAAGCCTAGCTTAGTACGTTGGTATGTTGCCATCCATGTATGTCTTCCTTGAAGACTTATATAGTACCAATAGGCACAATGCCTTCTGGTACATCAACTAGTCTCTAAACATAGTTGGTATACATGGAATCCATTTCGGACTTCATGGAACTCTGCCATAATGGGGAGTCGATACCTTGTATCACTTCCTCATATGTAGTCAGTTCGTCTTCCTCAATAAGATTGACACCTTTATGAGGTGAGATCAGAAACCCATACCTCTCAAGTTGTATACTGATTCTCTCCGACTAAAGCGGTTCTTGTGTATTCGAAGATTATTGGTACAGTTTCATCCTTGATGAACTGTTTATGTTCCATTAAGGACTAGGTGCCTTGAATAGTATTACTCCGATTTTCATCGAGTTTTACTATCCTCCCACTTACCACTGCATTTCGGTATTCCTCTTAGGTAAAACGCATGGCGAGCAACAATTACATTGTTCTCATGTGAGATGTATAAGTACTATACTTTGGTTTCCCTAGGATAACCTATAATTTAGGCACTTATCCGATTTGGGTTCTAGTTTGGTATCATCCAAACATATGCCCAACATCCCAAATCTTCAGGAGTGAGAAAACCCAGTTTCTTTCCTGTTCATATCTAATATGAAATTCTATCTAACAGATTTTCATGGAACCTTATTCAAAATAAGTATTGCACTGTTAAATGCTTATAATTTGAAGGAAAATGGTAGCTTAGAGCGATTCATGATTAACCTTATCATGTCTAACAAAATTCGGTTTCTCCGTTTGGACACACTGTCAAATTGACGTGTTCCAGGAGGAGTCCTCATTGAAAGAATACTATTATCTTTCAAGTATTTGAGAAACTTACTGCTTAAGTATTTTCATCATGGTCAAACCGTGATGGTTTTAATACTTTAGCCGATCTATTTGTCTATTTCATGTCGAAACTCTAAAAGTTTCCGATTCGTGTTTCAGAAGAAACACATAACCATAACGCGATGTAAAGGTCATGAAACATTCATTTCCACATTTAGCCTAGCTAGACATGGCCCCACTTACGTCACTATGAACGAGGGCTAACAGATTGATGGCACTTACACTTTTACGAAGTAAAAGGTATTTTAGGTACTCTACCTTATAAACTAGATTCGTAGACATCATTTGAATGGAATCAAATCCGTCCTAGTATCCACTCTTCAAAAGTGTGGATATACGAGTTTTGTTTAATGTGTCTCAGACTACACTGCCACAAATAAGTCTTATATGATCAAATCAGTTTGAGCTATTTGTTCGTCATATTATATGTTTGAGATTTATTTATATTCAAAATATAAATACCGTTACTCACATCTAATGTGTATATCTCAATATCATCTTTATAAAATAAAACACTTTAGTGTTCTAGAATATAAAGGTATACCCGCAACGGGTTAAACCCTGATATAAATAAAATATTTCTAGTCAAACTAGTAACATTATAACAGTTTCCTAATTTAAGTACACACCCGAAGGGTAGTTCCTAAACTTGGTATCTACGGTAAAACATTGACTTTCGTCCCGTTTCCGATTCGCAGATTAATCTCAATTGAAGTCAGTATCCTGCTCCTAGCAGATTATGCACATCAATGCATATTTATGTATCACACTTAGTATTTAAAATCCAATTTTAATACAAGTAGTGAACATATTTATGACAAACATATTTGAAGTCAGAGCCTTGCTCTTCTTCAATTCCTTCATGTCTGCTTTGTCCATACGGCAGTCACGCTTCAGTGATCCCATTTGGAACAGTTTAAGCAGACATCTTGGGATATGTCCTTTGTCATTCTAGAAGACAGTAATGATTTTGCCTTTGCCTTTTCAATATCCCAGAAGCCTTTGGCCAAGCCTTGGCCTTCTAGAATATTGAAGTAAGATGCGCCTTGCGCTTCTTGCCTATTGCAAACTTTGGCTTTGGTTCCTTGAGCATAGCCATTAACTCTCCAAGAGTTTACTATTGCAATTAATGCTTCTAAGATCTAAGTATAGATCTATGAAGATCCTTCAATTTCTTCATCATACTTTAAGGATCTAATCCTTAGTTCTGATTAGGAAATTAAGGAGTCCTTTGACAAGTATAATGGATTAAGCACTAAAGTTATCATCACATGAATCTTCCAAAGATCATGCTCTACTATTTGCTTAACTCTGGGCTTAGGCCTAATATGTTATTTTATCAAATAAAGTAACTTATTAGTTTCCAGGACCATCCTGAAATTTTATTCCCAATTTGAAAATTAAAGTCGTTTAAACACATTTTCACTAGGATTATGTTTTAAACACTAATCTTTCAATTTATCTTGATTCTAATAGTCCAACTATTTAATCAACGATTTCAGGTACTATTTAATATAATGATTACTATAGTCCAACTATATAATCAAGTAACTTTATT
This sequence comes from Zanthoxylum bungeanum, assembly GCA_019454045.1. NCBI lineage: Eukaryota > Viridiplantae > Streptophyta > Magnoliopsida > Sapindales > Rutaceae > Zanthoxylum > Zanthoxylum bungeanum. The sequence goes on from SKCR01036380.1 coordinate 110,050, forward strand.
GGTTAAAATCAAATATATATGGATTACTATAATCCAATTATATAATCAATTATAAATGATCGGTTAATTTCAAATATATTGATTACTATAATCCAATTATATAATCAACTATAAATGAAGGGTAAAATTCAAATATATTGATTACTATAATCCAATTATATAATCAACTATAAATGAAAAGTAGTTTGAATACAGTCCCACAGTTTTAATTAAAACAACAATTAAATATTAGTCCAACTAATATATTAACTTATTGACGAAATATTGAATGAGCGCGTATGGCAAGTATCTAAACGAAATTACAAATCTAATACTTGCCTCCCACTATTTTTCGGCGAGCCTCTAACCCTCTGTCGAGTACTCGGAAAACCTGTTTCCTAGTGGGCTAGGATCCCGTTAAATAACACACAATCTTGACTTTGGCCAACAAATTGTATGATACTTAACTAGGTAGATCTCTAAGATCAATTGGATCTCATCCAATTCCTAGATCCAGTAGGTGGACATCCAAGTCCGAAACATATATACATATATATGCCAATATATCCAATATATTTTCCAAACCTTTTTCCTCTGAATCAACTAAGCCTTGGCTTTGGCACAACAAGCTTAATGATTCCAGTTAAGCGGAACCATTGACATGGAAAGCTTCGTAATCAATGTCGATGGACAAGAAGTGATCTTGACTTTGGCCAACAAATCACGACTTGGACAAGACACCGATATGGAACAAAACTCTCATGATTCAAACACATCCGCAATTGACAAAGGTCTTGACTTTGGCCAACAAACCATGCCAACTTTGGATCTTGAGTAAGAATCACTCAACGGAAGGAAAACGCTTAATATGTTTTGAGGGTTTTTTCGCGTAAATTGGCAATCAATTTATTATCTTTGATTAGGTCTCATCATACACCCTTAAGCATGCATTCTAAAATCATAATAAGGCGCGATAAATAAATTAATAATGATATGTGGATGGATATGTCACAAATTGTTCCTAGAACAAATCACTCACCTTCCTCTCCCCGGCTAGAACTATTCTAACTTCTACCCAATTACATAATACAATAAAGAAACCTCATTTACATTGAGGGGAATGGTGAGAAGAGAAATACAAAGAAAAAGAGATAAAAGGCTGGACACGCAGGTCCAATTAAATAAATTCTAAATTTATTACAATTTCCAAAATTGCCCTCGCCCTTCTAATATCCATCCGATATACATTATTCATACAACACATTCATGTATTCATACAAATCATGTTATTCAATCAATCTAATCCAATTAATTAATCTTTGAATTAATGACCATCCAATGTTCAAACAACGATTTGATTTGCACGAGTCAAACTCGTTTAAGAATAAATACTTAAAGTAGTATTCTTGAATTATATCGAACTACAACTTTAAATCTAATTTATTGTATTCAATACTAATTCCAAATTTAATTCCAAATTAAATATTTACACTTACTTATAAGCCTTAAAGACTTGGATTCCAAATCCAATCTTAATGGGTCTCAAAGGCCCAATAACATCCAATGTCATTTCTTAATTAAAGTCCAATGGGCTTTTAATTGATTCTTAAGGCATGGGCTTTGGCCATAATGGATCAAACCCAAAATGCCAAGGCCCAATAGGAATCACCCTATTGCCAACAAATAATTTAGGCCCATTAGGCCCATATCAAATTCTTTAAAGGGCCAAGTGATGTATTTGGACTTTATGGAATTGGTTTTGGGCCCAATTGGATCCAATCCAAGAGTCCAAAACCAAACTTAGTCAAACCAAGCCCATTAAGCCCAAATACACACTTTTAGCCCAATTCATAATTAAAGGCTTATTAACATAATTATAATATTCCAAATATCACAATTACATTAATTAAAGTGTATTAGCCATGATTAATTTTAAACTCAATATTTCCAAAATACCAATTAACTTAATTAATCATGCTTAATCCATCAATTATGCTCAACATAAATTGAAGCCAAAATTCATCATTTCATGCTCAACACAAAATTGAATCCAAAACATCATTTCATGCTCAACATGCTCTTTGATTTTAACAAAACTTTATTGACTTTGATTCAATCCAATCAAACCAACAATCAACATTTAAACATGCATTTAAACACATCATTTCATGTTACAAAAATAAAAAAAAATATGCAGTGGACTGCCACTGTCAATTCGGCCATACTAAAATCTAATCATGCACAACTCTAAGTTAACATAATCTAAGCATGCTCAAAGCATCAATTTGAACAAATCATGCTCAAAACATAAAGCCCCAAATTTTAGTCTCATGAACCCTAAAATTTTCATGCTTAAAATTGGCTCTGATACCATTGTAGTGTTCCTAGAACATGCCAAGGATCTAATAAGCATGAAAACATTTCATAAATTCAAAATAAGTTGCGGAATACTTACATTGAATGGATTTGAGCTTTTAAAATTTTTTGAGAAGAAGATCTCCAAGATGCTTCTTTTGTTGATTCCAAGTTTGGGTTTGAGAGTTGTGAGATGATCCAAGATCCAACCTTTAATGTTGATTCCAAGCTTTGAGTTTCCCTATCACCTTGTTGATTCCTTGAAGTGCTAGCTAACTTGATTTTGCCACAAAATCAAAGAGAATAGGGAGACCATATTCACGCCCATTTGGAGGATTATTACGGTTTCCATTTTGTTCCAAGTGTGGTTTGTGTGAAGCATACAAAATGAGAGAGAGAGAAGGGTTTTGGTAAAAGCCAATAACCATTTTCACCTAAACAAGGTGGTTGGGTAAATGGTTTTGCCAAAAACATTCAAGGTGGTTGGAAAGTGGATGGTATGGCATAAATGCCAACCACTCTCCCAACTACCACATTTAAAGTGGGCCCCACATTTGAATTCAAAATTCAAATGTCTCTACGAACATTTGCCGCGGCTCGGATCCGTTAAATCAGATTAAACGAATTCTCGTCGCTAAATAATTAAATCTAATTTAATTAAATAACGATGCCTCGCAAATATATTACGAATGCCGTTTTACAAATTAATTCTAAATTATTCGTTCGCTCGTATTAAAGTCCAACTTTAATTTCGTAATGAAATCCAATTCATATTATATATCTGATATATTAATTTTAGCTCATACGAATAAATTAAATAGAAAAATCAAATTTAACTATTAAATTTATTCTACCGATTAATTCCAAATTAATCGCGTTCTCTCTCTTCCGAACACATTTAATCCCAAATTAAATAATACCTCAATTAATCCCAGATTAATTTTCTCCATCTTAATTAATCCCAAATAATTCTCTCTCTTAATTAATCCCAGATTAATTCTAATTCGAGTCAACTGTCATCGGTGAATCTTTGGAAGCGACCCAAGAGATCCCTGGATATGTTGGCAGTAAATACGGTCATCGGATTATCCGAATTCATGCGTACCTCGTACCACGTACTTACCGATTTACAAGACATGGTTGGCTTCTAGCAACGCACCGTGCCTACCCAATTCTCAGAAATATTCTTACTGGAATATATAATCTATGTCAGTCATAGTATACGTAGTATTGCGTATGTCGATCCAGTAACGAATGTCACGTGCTAGGCTTGGGGCTGGAACTGTGTCTGCCCCGTACGAAGCACATGTCGGATGTCTGGTAACTAGTCTCTATAATCGGATGAACATGACCTAGTCATATCATCCCGATGACTGCAGTACTTAAGAGCACTAGTACCGTATCCTACGTGACATCATCCCCACTATGACTGGAGTGATACTTCCGTCTTGACATCACACCCAAGACACTACGATTCTCAATATACCCAGTAGAGGCGTGTACAAAACCGGTTAAAGTCATGGATGACCAAAACTAAAGCATACCGATTGTCGCAAGTATTAGCGGTGCAAGTCTCAGGTTAAGACCAAATACACCTACCTTGATTTCGGACTTCCATAGACACATAGTTATACCACCAATGGAATTTCGAGGGGTCTATCCAGAGCGAAACTTTTTTCCGTACCATCGGTAAAACACAACCTCCTATTACACTTGCATGAGTATCCTATCCCCAAATATACGAGAACTACGCTATTACGCTTCCATAATACGCACAAGTGTAATACTAGTCTATTCCGCATTATTGATGTCTAGTCTCGATAATACTACTACTAGGGATATTTAATGATTTATCCTTCTTGGACTGATATTGTCTCATATCATCTCAATCCAGGAACTAATCATAAGGACCTCCTATCATTTATACATCTAGGTGATCTAATCACAAATGATAAGCGCGCAATCTCCTTGTCACATAGTTAATTTGTACAACAACAACACCATGATCTGTACAAATAGTGACGTTATGGGTCATAACTGTCCAACAGGAACACCTTCGCTCTGGATAGACCCATCGGAATCCCATTGGTAGTATGACTATGTGTCTATGGGAATCTGAATCAGAGTAGGTGTATTTGGTCTTAACCTGAGACTTGCATCGCTAATACTTGTGACAATTAGTACGCTTTGGTTTTGGTCATCCGAGGCTTTAACAGTTTCTGTGTATGCCTCTTCTGGGTTTACTGAGAATCGTAGTATATTGGGTGTGATGACAAGATGGAAGTCTCACTTCATTCATATGGAGATGATGATCACGCAGGGATACAGAACTAGTACTCTCAAATACTGCAGCTATCATGACTAGGTCATGATTATCCGATTACAGAGACTAGTTGTTAGTGATCTTATATATGATTCGTACGGGGCAGACATAATTCCAGCCCCAGGCCAAGCATGTGACATCCGATACTGGATCGTAATACGTAATACTTTTATACTACATCTGATACATATTATATATATTCCATGTTGAATATATTTCTGGAGAATTCGTAGGCATGGTGTTTTGCTAGAAGCCAACCATGTCTTGTAAATCGGTAAGAATATGGTACTGGGTACGCACATGTTCGGATAGTCCGCTGACCGTATTACTACTGCCAACATATCCAGGGATCTCTGGGTCGCTTCCCGAAATTCATCGATGAAATTTGACTCAAATAGAATTAATCTGGGATTAATTATGAGAAAGAAAAATTAATCTGGGATTAATTACGGCAATAATTAATCTGGGATTATTAACAGAGAGGAAATTAATCTGGGATTAATTGCATCATGAATAGAGAATCCAAGTCTAAAAGGCACTATTAAAAGTGTATTTGTTTAATTTGGAATTAAACATGAATTAATATTGGATACAATTTAAATTGGATTTAAAATTGTATTTCGATATAATTCAAGAATACGTACTTTGAGTATTTATTCTTAAATGAGTTGGACTCGAGCAAATCAAATCATTGTTTGAACATTTGATGGTCATTAATTCAAAGATTAATTAATTGGATTAGATTGATTGAATAACATGCTTTGTGTGAATACATGGTTGTATTTATATGAATAATGTATATCGGATGGATATTAGAAGGGTGTGGTAATTTTGGAAATTGTTGTAATAACTTTAGAATTTATTAAATTGGACCTGCGTGTCCAGCCTATTATCTCTTTACTTTTGTATTTCTCTTCTCACCAATTCCCCTCAATGCAAATGAGGTTTCTTTAATGTATTATGTAATTGGGTAGAAGTATGAATAGTGCTAGCGGGAGAGAGGAAAAATGAGAGATTTGTTCTATGAACAATTTATTATATATCCAACCGCATATCATTATTAATTTATTCGCGCCTTATTATGCTTTTAGAATGCATGTGTAAGGGTGTATGATGAGACCTAATCAAAGATAATAAATTGGTTGTCAATTTACGCGAAAAACCCTCACTCAAATATTAAGAGTTTTTCCTTCCATTGAGTGATTCTTTCTCAAGATCCAAGATTGGCATTGGTTTGTTGGCCAAAGTCAAGACCATTGTCCATCGCGAATGTGTTTGAACCATGAAAGCTTTGTTCTATATCGCATGTCTTGGGCTGTTGTGACTTGTTGGCCAAAGCCAAGGTCACTTCTAGTTCATCGACGTGGATTACGAAGCTTTCCCACTGTCAATGGGTCGCGCTTAACTGGAATCATTAAGTTTGTTGAGCCAAAGCCAAGGCTTAGTTGATTCTGAGAAAAAAGGTTAGGAAATATATTTGATATATATCTCGAACTTGGAGGTCCACCTACCGGATCTAGGAATTGGATGGGATCCAATTGATCTTAGAGATCTACCTAGTTAAGTTTCATACAGCTTGTTGGCCAAAGTCAAAGTTGTGTGTTATTTAACGGGATCCTAGCCCACTAGGAAACTGGGTTTCCCGAGTACTCCACAGAGGGTTAGAGGCTCGCCAAAAAAGAGTGGGAGGCTAGTATTAAAATTGTAATTTCATTTAAATAATTGCTAATACGCGCTCTATTATTTTATTTATCGTCGTTATAAATATATATTAGTTGGACTAATATTGAATATTACTTTCTTTGAACAGTTAGACTGTACAAGACTCTACTCCACTTGTAGTTGATTATATAGTTGGACTATAGTAACCATTACATTTTGAGTGTACATGATATCGTTGATTGGATAGTTGGACTATTGCAATTGAGATGGCTGAAAGATTAGCGTTAAGGGACATAATACTGGGTGAAAATGTCTTTAACGGCAAAAATTTCGAGATTGGGAAATGAATCTCAGGATAGTCCTGGGAGCTGAGAAGTTACTCTATTGGATAGAGAAACCTCTCGAGCCCTTAGTCCGAAGTTGATCAAATAGTAGAGCATGAGCTTAGGAAGACTCATCGTGATGATAACTTTAGTGCTCAATCCGTTATGCTTGCTGCAATGACTCCTTAATTTCGTCGTCAGAACTAAGGATTAGATCCTTATACCTTGATGTTGAAATCAAAGGATCTTCGTAGATCTAACCATAGATCTTAGAAGTACGAATTGCAAAAGAAGCTCTTTCGCTCGCATATGTCAGAGGGTACATCTGTCGAACACTAGGTGTCGCAGATGATTGCTGACATCGAACAACTAGGTTAGATGGGCATTACCTAAGAGGCCGAGACTTCCATAGATTTGATCTTACAGTGTCTGCCTGAATGATGGGGTGGGTTCATCATGAACCAAGAGAAAACTCTTGGAGAGTTAATGGCTTTGCTCAATAAGGCAGAGCCAGAGCTTCCAAAAGGGCAAGAAGTGCAAGACGCATCTTACTTCGACATCCCAGAAGGCCAAGGCTTGGCCGAAGGCTTCTAGGGTGTGAAGAAAAAGGGCAAAGGCAAAATCGTCACAGTCTTCTGGGAAGACAAATGACATATCCCAAGATTTCTGCCTAAACTGTGGCAAATAGGGTCACTGCAAGTGTGAATGTCGTATGGATAAGGCAGACATGAAGGAAGTGAAGGTGGGTAAGGCTCCGACTTCAGGTATGTTTGTTATTGTAATAAACATGTCCACTACTGGTTTTAAAAATTGGATTTTTGATACTGGATATGGTACATACATATGTACTGATGTGCGGGATCAACTGATTAGCAGGAGACTGGCTTCAGATGAGATCGACCTGCGAGTCAGAAACGGGACGGGAGTCGCTGTTTTGGCTGTGGGAACCTAAGTTTTTGGAATTGCCCTGTGGGCATGTACTTAAATTAGGAAACTGTTATAATGTACCTAGTTTGAATAGAAACATTATCTCTATATCTAGTTCAACCCATTGCGGGTAAACCTTTATGTTCCAGAACAATGGGTGTTTTGTTTATAAAGATGATATTGAGATATACACATTAGATATGAATAACAATATTTATATTTTGAATATAAATGAATCTCAAACATATAACATGACAAACAAAAGCTCAAACTGAGTAAATCAAATGAGACTTATTTGTGGCATTGTAGTCTGGGACGCATCAAAAAGACTCGTATATCCACTCTTTTGAAGAATGGATACATGGACAGATTTGATCCTAAATCATATGACGTCTATGAATCTTGTTTATTAGGCAAGATGCCTAAAACACCTTTTTAGTGGTAAGGGTGTAAGTGCCACTAAGCTGTTAGCCCTCGATCATAGTGACGTGTGTGGGCCCATATCTAGCCAGGCTAGAGGTGGTTATGAATACTTCATAACCTTTACGGATGTTGCATCGCGTTATGGTTATGTGTATCTTATGAAACACAAGTCGGAAACTTTTGATAAATTCAAAGAGTTTCGACACGAAGTAGAAAAACAGACTGGCAAAAGTATTAAAACATCACGGTTGGACCGTGGTCGAAAATACTTGAGCAATGAGTTTCTCGATTACTTGAAAGAGTATGGTATTCTTTCATAGTGGACTCCTCCCGGAACTCCTCAAATGTGTGTGTCTGAACGGAGAAACCAAACTTTTTTGGACATGGTAAGGTTAATAATGATTCACACTGAGCTACTAATTTCCTTCAGGGGATACTGTAGGCACTGCATTTTTTCATATAAGTCCCGATGATGAGTCTCACATGGAGACACTACCTCTTTAAATTGTGGAAGTCGCGGGAAACGGACGTCGGAAGGGAAGAGTCAGACATTGACATTTTGTTGGATTAATTCGCTTGTTTAGCTTCGGGTTCGCTTGTTGGACCTCTGTTTTAAAACACATCCTTAGCCCGAAACCTCGCAAGTCACACACCAAGCCCACACACCACCAAACCACACGCCCACCTAGCCCAAGCCCATTAAGTCAAATCCAATAATAATTAAAACATTTAAAACACATGTCAAAAATTAAATTAAATCAAAATAAATTAAATCAAATCCAATTAAATCAAATTAAATCAAATCAAATCATCTTCCTAACTAAAACAAATTACCTCCCTAATTAAAGATATCATTCCTTATGATACACAAATTAAATATCCCCCCAATAATTACAATATTCTTTCCCTACCTATACAGGGTAAACCCAGACATTTGCCTATAAAAAGAGGCACAAACTCAACCCTTGACTCCCCTAGCATCCTCACGTCTCTCACTCCTCACAAAAAACCCTGGCTCATTCACACAAAAAACACAAAGAAAATAACCTAGTTGATTCACGCAAAACACAATCAAAATAGCCTTCATCCACTGCCGCAAATAACCTTCCTCCACTGCCGCACATAGCCTTCCCCCACTGCCGCATATAGCCTTCATTCCCTGCCACACATAGCCTTCATCCACTGCCTCACATTCACCACAACACACTGCCCCAAACTCCAATCACGTAGCAACCAACAACCATCCACGCCTCTGACTCAACAAAACAACACACCTTCACACAAAAACCTACTTCACGCCTAACCACACACTGCCTTCAGCAGCCCTCAATCTCATGCACAAAACCCCTCACAAACAGCCTTCAATTCACACACATACAACCCCTGAAAACAGCCTATGACCTGTACCTCTGAAGTCATGCCTAAAGCCCCGGAAAACAGCCCATGATCTGTACCCCTGAACCGCACCAAATTGCCTCTGATTTGTACCTCTGAACCGCACCAAACACCCATGATCTGTACCCCTGAACTTCAACAACACAGCCCTTGAAACACAGCCCCTGACCACCGAAATCAGCCCCTGAAACACAGCCCCTGCCACCAAAAATAAACTCTGAAACACAGTCCCTGACCAATGCAAAACACCCCCGAAACACAGCCCATGACCACTGCAAAACACCCCTGAAACACAACCCCATGACCAGCAAAAACAGCAGCACAACAGAGTAAAAAACAGCAGCCCAAACAACGAAACAACGAAGGAAAATGTTGAACCAGTGAACCGGAGGAGTTGCGGAGCATCAACCCTTCCGACAACCGCGTAGGGCACTTCCGAGAGACGATTTAAGAGGTTAGACCTGAGGGCATCTTCTTTATTTATTATCATTTATTTTCATTTATTTTAGTACTTTATTTCATATGAGTATTGTGGATTGGTGCATAATATGATTTCCGGATGAACGGAATATGTGTTCTCTCTTGTGGTATATCCGATGGAAACCCGGACGTAAATTCCGTAGCCGAATCTGAATGGACGGTATTACGGTTTACACTCGGGATACTATACCACGTACCATTTGAGAGATTCACATGTTTCGTTTCATCCAACCTTGCGTTTTAAACATGATTTAGTCTAATAAGTTATTTATTTTTAAGCATGATTATGATATTTCTTTATGCATGATTTAGTTATTTTTCTTTTACAATAGTAATTTAATTTACGTTTATGTTTAGGATGTTATTTATTCTTTGTGTTTGATAATTCAACATGATCATTGTGTGATATTGTATGCTTACCGTTATGATGACTTACTTTTAAAGCATGCGAACTTCGATATAGGATTTACTTTTATGCACGTGAACGTAGAAATAGAATACTCTTGGGAATATATGTTGCGTAGATTCGGTTAAGTTATTGCACAAATTATTTCATTACAAGTGACATAAGTAAGGGACCATTCCGAACCCAACAGTTTGAGGTCTTCCCTTGCGAGGGGTGAGTGCAGCCTTAAATTATTTTCTCGGTTCCCACTGGGTGGCGGCTCCTTTATTCTCCGGTTTAGTCCCCCGTGGGCTATTTTGTACTCCCCACTAGGCCGCAAGCCTAGAACAGCATGCGTCGCCGATTTCTGTGTCCGACAGTCTGGCGACTCCACTGGGGATAGATTATCAGCCCCGAAATAATGTCTTGTAATGTTTTTGATTTGTGCTTTAGTTAATCGTGTCTATAGTGGGTTGAAAGGGTTTAATCAAAGGCATTATTAAGGCTAGGTGATGGTTTGGTGTATTCCTTCATTCACTACCTTTCTTTAAGGAAAATCTGTGTAGGCACCTAGATAATCATTACCCGTTGCTTACTGTGACTGACTAATTTGGAGGACTTGTTGTTTATTCCTGTCACCAAGGCGATAAGAGCCTAAGAGGCTTGGGTATTTAAGAGAGTTCGCTCCACCCTCCCTCTGGGGAATCAACAACGGTAAATCCATTTGACAGTCAGTCACGCACCATAACTCGTTGGCACGTACCTTAGTGTATAAAAAAGGTGCGCTCACTTGGTCGCTCGAACCCTCGAAGATTAATGGTATAGATTCATCATAGATGAACTATTTGTGTTCCATTAAGGACTTCGTGTCTTGAACAGTATTACTCCGATTTTCATCGAGTATCACTATCCTCCCACTGACCACTGCATATCGGTATTCCTCTCAGGAAAAACCGCATGGTGAGCAACAATCACATTGTTCTCATGTGAGATTTATAAGTACTATACTTATGGTTTCCCTTAGGATAACCTATATTGGCACTTATCCAATTTGGGTCCTTAGTTTGGTATTATCCAAACATATGCCTAGCATCCCAAATAGTCAGGAATGAGAAACCCGGTTTCTTTCCCGTTCATATCCTATATGACATCTGTCAAACAGATTTATATGGAACCTTATTCTAAATAAGTTATTGCACTGTTAAAACTTATTCGTTGAAGGAAATGGTTGCTCAGAGCGACTCATGATTAGCCTTATCATGTCTAACATGTTCGGTTAATCCGTTCGGACACACCGTCACTTTGACGTGTTCCGGGAGGAGTCCTCATTTGAAAGAATACTATACTCTTTCAAGTATATTAGAAACTTATTGGTTAAGTGTTTTCCATTACGGTCTTACCGTGACGGTATAATACTATACTCGATCTGTTTGTCTATTTCGTGTCGAAACTTTAAATGTTTCCGATTTGTGTTCTTCAAAAGAAACACATAACCATAATATGATGCCACATCCGTATAAGTCACGAAATATTCATATCTACATCTAGCCTAGCTAGACATGGGCCCACTAACTTCACCATGAATAGGGCTAACAGATCGGTGGCCCTTTTACTATTACCAAGTAAATAGTATTTTAGGTACTTTACCTAATAAACTAGATTCGCAAACCTTATTTGAATAGTCAAATCAGTCCTAGTACCCACTCTTCAAAAGTGTGGATATACGAGTCTAATTAAATTGTGTCCTAGACAACAATGCCACAAATAAGTCTTTATTGATCAAATCAATTTGAGCTATTTATTTGTCATTTTATATGTTTGAGATTTTTATTATATTCAAAATATAAATTCTGTTATTTACATCTAATGTATTTATCTCAGTATCATCTTTATATAATGAAACACTGAGTGTTCTAGAATATAAAGGTTTATCCACAATGGATTAAACACTGATATAGAGATAATGTCTCTAGTCAAACTAGTTACATTATAACAGTTCCTAATTTAAGTATACACCCGAAGGGTAGTTCCTAAACTTAGGTATCTACGGTCGAAACAGCGACTTTCGTCCCGTTTCCGATTCGCAGAGCTATCTCAGCTTGAAGTCAGTATCCTGCTCAAAGCAGATTCTGAACATCAATACATATATTTTATGTACCACACTAAGTATTTAAAATCTATTTTCAATACTAGCTGTGAACATAACTAAGACAAACATTTTTAAAGTAAGAGCCTTGCCCTTTCTTTAATTCCTTCGTGTCTGCCATATCCAAATGGTAGTCACTTTGGGATATTTCAATTATCTTTTCAATATTTCAGAACCTTTGGCCAAGCCTTGGGTTTCGGAATATCGAAACGATGTGCACCTCGTGCTACATGCCCAATTGCAAACTTTGACTTTATATCTCCTCTAGAATAGTCAATTAATTCTCCAAGAATTATAAATTGCAATTTTAATACTTCTTAAATCTAAAATTAGATTTATGACAAGTATATTAAATTAAGCATTAAAGTCATCATCACATAAATCTTCCAAAGATTTTATGCTCTACTTATTTTGCTTAATTTTGGGCTTAAGTATATAATAAGTTATTTTATCAAATAAATTAATACCTATTATTTATTCCCAATTTGAAAATTAAATCATTTAAAAATTTCAATCCCAGATTATATTTTAAATATCCAACTTTTCAATTTTATCTTGATTACAATAGTCCAACTATTTAATCAACGATTAGTGGTACTATATATATTATAATGATTATAATAGTCCAACTATATAATCAAATATAATCCAAATTAATTAACCTCAATTACATTGATTACTATAATCCAATTATAAAATCAACTGTAAACTGAAATTAATTAATTCAAATATATTGATTAATATAATCCAATTATATATAATCAAGTATAATACAGTCCAACTGTTTATTAAAACAACAATTTAAATATTAGTCCAACTAACATTTAATCTAATGACGAAATAATTTAAATGAGCGCGTATGGCGAGTAATTGAACGAGTATTGCAAATTCAATTCTTGCCTCCCACTATTTTTCGTCGAGCCTCTAACCCTCTGTCGAGTACTCGGGAAACCGTGTTTCCTAGTGGGCTAGGATCCCGTTAAATATCACACAATCTTGACTTTGGCCAACAAATTGTATGATAATTAACTAGGTAGATCTCGAAGATCAATTGGATCCCATCCAATTCCTAGATCCAGTAGGCGGATATCCAATCCTAAACATATATCTTATATATGCCAATACATCCAATGTATTACCTAACCTTTTTTCCTCTGAATCAACTAAGCCTTGGCTTTGGCACAACAAACCTAGTGATCCCAGTCAAGCGCGACCCATTGACCATGGAAAGCTACGTAATCAATGTCGATGGACAAGAAGTGGTCTTGACTTTGGCCAACAAACCACAACTTGGACAAGACATCGATATGGAACAAAACTCTCGTGATTCAAACACATCTTTGACGGACAAAGGGCTTGACTTTGGCCAACAACCCAATGCCAATCTCGGATCTTGAGTGAGAATCACTCAATGGAAGGAAAAACACTTGATATTAAGCGAGGGTTTTTCGCGTGCAATTGGCTACCAATTTATTATCTTTGTTAAGGTCTCATCATCATACACCCTTAAACATGCATTCTAAACACATAATAAGCGCATATGAAATAAAATAATAATGATATGCGGATGGATACTTTACATTGATCCTAGATCAAATCTCTCATTTTCTCTCTCCAAAGCTAGCACATGTATTTACTTCTACCCGTTACACTACACTTCTAAAGAAACCTCATTTACATTGAGGGGAATAGGTGAGAAGAGAATACAAAGAGTATAGAGGTGATAAGGCTGGACACGCAGGTCCAATTAATAAATCAAATTTATTACAATTTCCAAAATCGTCCCACCCGACTAATATCCATCCGATATACATTATTCATGCATCGCAACCATGTATTCATACAAGCATGTTATCAATCAATCAAATCCAATTAATTAATCTGATAATTAGTGATCATCCAATGTTCAAACAACGATTTGATTTTTGCTCGAGTCAAACTCGTTTTGCGAATAAGTACTCAAAGTACGAATTCTTGAATTAAATTAAACTACATAATTAAATCCAATTTAATACGCATTTAATTCTAATTCACTATTTAATTCCAAATTAAATATTACATCTTTATTAACGAACCTTTACGACTTAAATTCCAAATTTAATCGCAACGGGTCTCAAAGCCCGATTAACATCTAATGTTTTATTTAATTAAAGTCCAATGGGCTTTTAATTAATTTCTATAAGGCGTGGACTTTTGGTCAACTCGGGTCAAACCGAACAACCAAAATCCAATCCGGGAGTTACCCCATAAGCCTTTAAATTGATTTTGGCCCATTAGGCCCAATTAAATAATTAAGGTCCATTAAGTCATAATTGGACTTTATGGATGCGGTTTTAGGCCCAATTGGATCCAACCAAATTTGCCTAAACTCAACTTTGTTACAACAAAGCCCAAAAGCCCAATTACAACCTAACAAGCCCAATTTCCAAAATCAAGCCCAAATTAATTAACTTATAAAATTACAAATTTCACAATTAATTAACCTAAGTGTAATACACAATCAATTACCCAATTAACGTTTCTAAAACATCAATTAGCCTAATTAATCATGCACTTTAACAACCAAATAGTGTCCAACACAATTCAATTAAAATCAAACCCAATTTACATGCTTTCAAGTCTCGGCAATTAGGGGTTTTTCAATCCGATTCGGTTTCAATCCAATTGAATCCACAATCATCATTTCCCAAATCAATTCAATTCATCCAATGAATTAAAACAAAAAATCACAATGAATTTCATGTTCATTAAGATTCGGCCAAGCCACTTTAAAAGGGAAAAAATGTTCCAAATCAAAATTCAATCCAATTGAACTTCAAAACAACATTACCCAATTGTTTTAAGTCATCCAATGATCAAAAAACAAATTAATTCCAAGACATTAGGGTTCTTCCAATTTCGGTCATGCCTCCAATTTGGGGAAAATTGATCCAATCCAATTTTCTTGAAATTGATCACACACAATCTCAATTAAACATGTTTTAAGCATACTTAAACATCCAATTTAATTAAAACATGCTCAAACACATTTTACCCAATTTCAAGTTACATGTTCAACCTAAAGAATTGGGGAAAATTGATCCAATCCAATTTTCTTGAAATTGATCATGCACAACTTCAATTAATCAACATACAAGCATACTTAATCAACCAAATCATGCTTCAATTCATTTTACCCAATTTGTCATGCCCAAAATTTAGGGAAAATTGAATCCAATCCGATTTCATGAAATTGATCATGCACAATCTCAATTAAACATCATCCAAGCATGCTTAAATAATCAATTTAACCAAAACAAGTCAAAATCGATTTTGCCCAAAATAAACCCTAACTTTTTCATGCTTGATAATAGCTCAAGATACCATTGTTGAGTTCTAATATATGTCCCAAGATCAACAAATCAAGCAAGAAAACGCATGAATACACAACATAGGAGGTGCATAATATACTCACAATGGTCGGTTGGATGCTACGAAGATGGACCAAATTCGCACTTCATGTTTCTGCCTCCATCAAGCTCGGTTTTTGACTCCTGTGAACTGCAGTGGACTGCACGGTGGGGGCTGTTTTGATGCTCCAAAATCGGCCATGCAAGACTCCATTGAAGCTCCAAGCTTCAAGCTTTCCAAGCTCACAAATTCGTTTCCCTATCACCTATGTATAACCCAAGGTGTGCTAGCACTTCTTCATCTTCCTTGCTTCTCTTCTTGATTCGGTCATACCAAATATTTTTGAGAAGAAATCGGCTTGAAGCCGTGAGAGGGAGAAGAGAGAAAGATGAAGGGTTTTTTTTGGCTCCAAAAGCCTAAAACCGTGAAGACCAAAAAGCAATTGAGAGAGTCACGTGAATGACACAAAATGGCCAAAAAAACGTGAAAAATACTAGAGAGAGAGAAAGTGTTAAAATGCTTTTTATATTTTCCAAAATTAAACAAAAGCATTTACCATATTTTACTTTCAAAAAGCAAAGTCAAAAGGTCAAAAAGCAAAAGCAAAAAAAGCAAAAAGCTTTCAATCAACTTTTCACCCATCACTTCTACTTTTACTTTAAGTCACATCACATCACTTTAAAAAAGTGACATGTTGTCGAGTCACATCACTCAAAGTGACAATTGATTTGACAATTGACGCGACTATTGATTTGACGCTTGATGTGACTTGCGTGTCGCACTCGAATTCGAAATGCGAATGCGCTCGCAATCACTCTCGGGCTCGGGTTCGCTAATTCCAAATTAACGAATTTTCCGTCGCGTCGTAATTAAATGATTACGCCTAGCGAAATCACTATTCACGTCGCTAACGAATTAATTATAAATTAATTTGTTCGCCCGAATTAAAATCCAATTTTAATTTCGCGTCGAAATCCAATTTCTTATAATATATCGAATATATTATTTTATCGATTAATTCCAAATTAATCGTTCTCTCTCTTTAACGATATTTTATCCGAGATACTTGGGACGACTCCCAATTCTGTGATAAAGTTCTTTATCCACACAGCCTCTTTTGCGGCTTCAGAAGCTGCAATATATTCCGCCTCAGTGGTGGAATCAGCTGTAGATCCCTGTTTGGAACTCTTCCAACATACTGCACCTCCGTTAAGGGTAAAGACAAATCCAGATGTAGACTTTCTATCATCGGGATCCGATTGAAAATCGGAGTCTGTATACCCGTTAACCTGCAGTTCGTTTCCTCCATATATTATTAACTTATCCTTAGTACGTTTAAGATACTTTAGGATATGTTTAATGGCCATCCAATGGTCATTACCTGGATTGGACTGATAGCGACTAGTTACGCTAACAGCGAAACTGATATCAGGCCTCGTACATAACATGGCATACATTATGGTACCCAAACACGAAGCATAAGGTTGGTTAGACATTCTAACCTTCTCATCTTCTGTTTGTGGACACATCTTTTTAGAAAGATGAATCCCATGTCTGAACGGTATGTTTGCTGTCTTACAGTTACCAAAGCTATACCGTTCCAAGATCTTATCTACGTACGTTGATTGGGATAACCCAATCAGCCTCATTTGTCTATCTCGATAGAGTTTTATCCCTAAAACATAGGAAGCTTCTCCCAGGTCCTTCATGGAGAAATTCTTACAGAGATATGCTTTAACGCTTTGTAACATTCCTAAATCATTCCCAATGATTAGGATGTCATCAACATACAGGACTAAAAATACGACCATGCTCCCACTGGCCTTCTGATACACACAGGATTCTTCCGAATTCTTAAGAAAACCAGACGATCTGATAATCTCGTCGAATCGAAGATTCCAACTTCGTGAAGCTTGTTTAAGTCCATAAATGGACTTCTTAAGCTTACAAACCATACCCGAGGTTTGGCTGGATGTGAAACCTTCCGGCTGTTCCATATAGATTTCTTCATCAAGAAACCCATTTAGAAAAGCCGTTTTGACATCCATTTGCCAAATCTCGTAGTCATGATACGCAGCTATAGAAAGCAAAATCCGGATAGACTTAAGCATTGCCACCGGCGAAAAAGTTTCATCGTAGTCGACGCCAGGTCGCTGCGTGTAACCTTTTGCTACCAGTCGGGCCTTGTAAGTTTCAACCTTACCGTCAGGCCCGCGCTTCCTTTTGTAAACCCATTTACAACCGATAGGAACAATTCCTTCGGGAAGCGGAATCAAGTCCCAAACTTGATTTTCATGCATTGAATCTATCTCGGATTTCATGGCACTTTGCCATTTCACGGAGTCGATGTCCAACATCGATTCTCTATAGGTGAAAGGATCGGTCTCTTCAACTAAGAGAACATCCAGACTCTTTTCTTGTATCAAATACAAGCGTTCAGGAGGTCTAAATACCCTTTCCGACCTACGGAGTGTGTGTGTTGAAGGTCCTTCATCTACTTGAACTTCAGGTTCCTCCGTTGGTTCGTTGTTTTCAGGTTGGACTTCATCAAGTTCAACCCTTCTATGATCACTACCTTCTGACAAAAATTCTACTTCTAGAAATTTTGCGAAGCGAGCTACGAAGACATTTCGATGCTCGGTATCATAGAACAGATATCCCCTCGTATTTGAGGGGTATCCAACAAACCTAAACTTTTACCCTCGAGGCGAAAGCTTACTTTGCTGAGTCACCCTGACATAGGCAGGACAACCCCAAACCTTAATATAATTAAGATTCGGTCTCCTACCAAACCATATCTCATACGGTGTCGTAGGAACAGCCTTTGAAGGAATCTTATTCAAAAGATGTGCGGCTGTTAAGAGACAGTAACCCCATAAGTAATAGGGCAAATCTGTGAAACTCAACATCGATCAGACCATATCCAATAAAGTCCGATTTCTCCTCTCAGATACACCATTGTGCTGTGGTGTACCTGGAGGAGTATATTGAGCGAGAATCCCATTCTCCTTCATATAATCCATGAACTCACCACTCATATATTCGCCGCCTCGATCTGATCGAAGGCATTTAATATATTCCCAGTCTGTTTTTCTACTTCATTTCGGAACTCTTTGAACTTTTCAAAGGTTTCCGATTTATGTCGCATAAAATAGACATAACCGTACCGTGACAAATCATCGGTAAAGGTAACGAAGTATGAATAACCACTGTGAGCAGTTTGACTTAGTGGACCACATACATCAGAATGTACGAGTTCCAGTAAGTTAATGGCACGGTGTCCAACACCAGAAAATGGGGCCTTGGTCATCTTACCCTGAATACATGATTCACAAGTTGGATAGGATTCAATGGTAAGATCTGGTATCAAACCATTCCTAACCAACTGGGTATGGCGTTTAACGCCAATGTGACCAAGTCTCATATGCCAAAGTTCAGTATTATTAATTTCAGGTAATCTACGTTTATTAACTCCAATATTTAATATATCTTTAGAAGTTTGAAATGTATAATGACCATGCTAATTTGGACAACTAAGGATCTGAATATTATTTCTATCATATAAATACAAAGAACTATTCTTAATATTCATACACAAAGCCTTCTGTATCAAGTACAAAAAGTGATATAATATTAGCGACACATCCTGGAACAAAATGACATCTTAAGCAAAAGTGTCCCATTCGGCAATGAGATCTCGCATACTCCCACTGCAACTGCATCCAAAGAGTCTCCACTCCCGAACCGCAACTGCATCTCCCCTGGCTTCAGCCTCCTACTTTCCTTCAGCACCTGCAACGAATTGCAAATGTGAATGGGACAAGCAGAATCTAAAATCCAGCTGGATGTAACGGCTTCACAAGCCAAAGATAAATCAATAACTGGAAAAATAAAAGTACCTGATGTAGATGCTCTGTCTCTCCTGATCTGAGCAATGTAATCTGGACAATTTCTCTTCCAGTGCCCGACCTTGCCGCAGTGGTGGCATTTGTCTTCAGAAGCCCTTTTGGGCTTGGCTATCTTCGCCTGCTGTGGAGGACCGAAGGCCTTCTTCTTCTTCCCTTTCTTCTTCTTTCCCTTGGACATTCCTAGGGAAGAAGCAGAGAGAGAAGTAGATCTAGGTGGGCGAGTCGGTACTCCCTTCTTCAGATCCTCTTCTGCCGTGAGCAACATCCTATGTAGCTCCTTGTAGGTGCAGACTATCCCGTGCATGTTGAAGTACATCACAAACTGGCGGAATGAAGCTGGCAGAGAACCAAGAATGACACTCCTTCCGAGAATGTCATTTAGGATGAGATTATGTTGCCTCAATTGATCGATCAAATCGATCATTTGAAGAACATGTGGGCTAACACTTTGCCCCTCATCCAGACGCGCATGGAACAGTTCCATGGCAACCTTGTGAACAATAACCTGTTCCTGGTTCTCGAACGATTGTCTTAATCGTGTTATCATACTATAGGAATCTGATGTTCCATAGTATTGTTGCTTGAGTTTCGGAGAGAGCGAACTAAGGATGTATGATTTAACCCTTAAATCATCATTCTTCCAAGCTTCAAAAACTTGGCGTTCCTCCTCTGAAGCATCCTCACCCACTGCAAGGGGCAACGGACCCTCAAGAACATAACCCAACTTTTCGGAATCGAGGACAATCCTCAAATCCAATTCCCAGTCCGTAAAGTTCTCAGCGCCTTTTAGTTTGTTCGCATCTAACATACGCGCAAACTGGTTTGTGGATTGACCCGCCATCGCAAATCTATCATATAGATCACGAAAAACGGTTAGCAGAAATTAAGCAGTTTCATATAATATCAAAAGCATAAACTAGATCATGGATTTTTAATCTAATATGCCCCTCCCACTAAATCATGCAATACTGTAATCCCAAAACAGAATACAAATATTTAATAATTAAATTAAATATAAATAGTGAAAGGTGGACCCCGTGAATATATTTCAGCTCACAGCAGAGGCACGGTCTCGCCTACGTATATTCATCAGGTAGACAACTCATTTGTCAATCACTCAACAGTGACTCCTAAGTATTCGGTCCTGGCCATTTCTCGTTGTCGCTGCGAAGGCAGGCCCACAAGGAGACGTACCAAGGTAAAACTCGTCAATGATAAACTCAAGTTACTTACGTAATCCTGACAGCTAGGGCACGTTCAGAATTCCGCTTTTACTTGAATTTATCTAGTATCAGATATACATCCGGTATAAATAAATCTTTATCGGCTACACCCTCACAGCAGAAGCACGGTCTCAGATGTAGTTACAAAGAGATATTCATAAACCGTATTGACAAGACGGACCATATAACATGCATCAAATACAAATTACATTAAAACCTTATTATTAGGGATTTTTCCGCTAAGTGTCATACACCCTAAATCTAATCAAATTAGTTCCTAATAAGCATGCATAAATCAGAGAAACATGATTAAACATTGATTCAATGTAGGCTAAGCATTTTAAGTGGCCTAGAATCAGACTGGCTCTGATACCATTTTGAAGGGGTTATTTAGGGGTGAATCCGGTAACGCAGCGGAAGCGGTGAAAATCCGATTTTCAGATTTCAAAACTTTTTCTTGGATTAAATAAATAAACACATTTATTTAATTACCCAATAATCAAATAATGAAATAAAATTTCAAATGAATCAAATTCAAGTGAAATTACCAAATTACCCTTATATGGTATTTTGTCCATTTTAGTCCGAAATTGATCCAATCAATTTTGAATGATTCTAAATCATTTCTAAGATGAACTTTGCATGTTCTAAACATCAAAAACACCAAACACACAAAATCCCCAATTTCCTCTCACTTGGCCGAGAGCACCATTTGGTGCCATTTTGGCCATTTGGTCATTTCATGCTTCAAAACTCATCAAATGAAATCCAATCAACATGAAACTTTGCATGCATCATATACGCACCCAAATGCTCAACATATATGAAAACCCCCAAATTTGGAATTAGTTAGAAACCCTAATTTTTCAATTTCCACAAATTGGACAAATTAGGCTAATTACATTAAATCAAATGTTTCAATCATCAATCTTTCATCCAATTCAAGTCTCAACACAATGAAACAACTCAAGATCAAATCTAGGTCATTTAAGAGTGGGTCAACAACTCTAGAATAGCAACATGGTTTCATAAACCTTAAAAGAATACATATAACTACACTAGTTACATTCTTTGTTCATCATACATGCTCAACACTTTTAAACAAATTTCCATCATCAAAAACCACAAGAAATAAAGAAAAGAATAACTTAAAAACTCATGAGAGGTAGCCTAGATCATAAGGAACAAATTCCTTTCTAATAGTAAGTTAAGAAACTTACAAAATCCAAGCCTTTCTTTAGGTTTTTCTTTTTCTCCTTCACTTTCTTTCTTTGTCTTTCTTCAATGGAACTTTGTTTTTGATAAAGTGTATTAGGTTAAGTGAAATGAAAAATGAAAAACAATTTATATGTGTAACAATTACACCTTGGCCGAAATTCATGGCCAAATTCAAGAAATTGTAATTTCAATTATCATAATGTCAACTTGCACAAATATCTTATAAACTACTTTATTAGATATTTATCTTGGTCAACAAATGCAACTAATGTCATTTACTTTAATTATCCTAACATAAGATATTTATATTTAATTAATTTAATCATTTAACAATTAAATAATTAATTAATTAATCAAATACAAATATATTAAATATATGTATAATATTTACATTAAATATTAAAACATATATTCATTTAGGAAATAAGTCAAATAACTCATTTTGACTATTAATTAATGTGTATTTAAATTAATCAAGTATTAAATGTAAATACGCAATAATTAAGTAAATGACTATCTAGTGTCTTTAGCATGTATCTTGCGTTTAACCATTAAACGACTTTATAAATAATCAAATTATTTATTTATGTTGCTCTAGTGCTCAACGAGTATGTTTCATTATTGAGACTCTCTAGGTTCAGGTATATCCGTCACGAAATCAAATTTCATGTCCATAATCTATCCACCCGTAGATGATGGATCACGGATAATCTCGCTAAACCATACAGGTCGAGGTCATCGCAAATGTATAATTCCTCCGTCACAGGTATCCGGATAAATCCCAGAGATATAGATGTAACGTCAAATCTCTATCGGGATTATCCAGTCGACTATTCTATTAGCAATCTCAAAAAGAAGTTTAGAACTAGCTTCTAAACTTACCACGGGCCCATGGTTTTATCTGATTGCTAATCATATGGATAACCTATGCTCTGGTACACAGAACTGACGGATCCTATCTTGATACACATAGGACACACTGAGGATCTATCTACACCAACGAACAGTCGGAGGTCTGATCTAAATAGATCGGTGACGTGACTGCCGTCTAAGTGTAGAAGATGTCTCATGTGCCCACAATGGCATCTCAAGTCTAAGAATCACAAGTGCTACTCAACCCAAGAAGATTCTTATTGACGCTGGTGTACCATCCATTAAGAATCTTCGGTGAGTCGTTCAGTGTTTATCCACTATAAACACCTACACGTCTATACTAGTCTCCAAGACTAATGGTTCATTGAGAAACCATTGGAATCATATATTCCAGTATACGACATGTACCGGTCTCAACGGGTTTACTATACTGACCAAGTAGTGTAAACCTTGACCAGGAACTGTCTGAGAATGACAACGTCATGATACGACTCAATGTCCGTTGCGACGCTTTTGCAACTGTATCATGACTAATCATTCTAGGGTCATTGCGTCTTTACCATATAAAAGATTAGATTATATTATAGAAACTGCATATATTATTACTAATAATAATGTTTTACAGAAGTATTTAACAAAATACAACCGGGAATTGGCGCTCTGAGCACCAACCCCTACACCGGGGGCGAGGCCCACATCATTATTAGTATCAGTTTGGGGGATGAGTCCCAAGGGAGAGGCTCACATCAGTATCAGTATCACTTTTGGGGATGAGTCCTGGGGGCGAGGCCCACATCAGTATCAATATCAGTTTTGGGGATGAGTCCCGGTGGCGACGCCCACATCAGCATCAATATCAGTATCAGTTTTAGGGATGAGTCCCGGGGGCGAGCCCACATCAGCATCAATATCAGTTTTGCCTGGTTAGTACCCCGAGTATGGAGATATTACAGTTGCTCAGGTATGGGGGGTTTAGCATACTGGGTATGGCACTCCAGGTATGGAGATATTACAGTGACGCCCCGGGTATGGGGTTTAGCATGCCGGGTATGGCACTCCGAGTATGGAGACATTACAGCGATGCCTCAGGTATGAGGTTTAGCATGCCAGGTATGACACTCCGAGTATGGAGATATTACAGCAATGCCTCGGGTATGGGGTTTAGCATGCCGAGTATGGCACTCCGGGTATGGAGATATTACAGCGACGCCTCGGGTATGGGGTTTAGCATGCCGGGTATGGCACTCCGGGTATGGAGATATTACAGCGACGCCTCGTGTATGCGGTTTAGCATGTCGGGTATGTCAATCAGGGTATGGAGATATTACAGAGACGCCTCGAGTATGGGTTTAGCATGCCGGGTATGGCACTCCGGGTATGGAGATTTTACTGCAACGCCTCGGGTATGAGGTTTAGCGTGCCGGGTATGGCACTCCGGGTATGGAGACACTACTGCGACACTATGGGTATGGAGACGCAACCGCGACGCCTCGAGTATGAGGTTTAGCATGCCGGGTATGGCACTCCGGGTATGGAGACACTACTGCGACACTCTGGGTATGGAGACGCAATCGCGACGTCTCGGGTATGGGGATTAACATGCCGGGTATGGCATACCGGGTATGGAGATATTACAGCAATGTCTCGGGTATGGGGTAAGGCACTCCGAGTATGGAGACACTACTGCGACACTCTGGGTATGGAGACGCAATCGTGACGCCTCGGGTATGGTGTTTAGCATGCCGGGTATGGAGATATTACTGTGACACTCTGGGTATGGAGACGCAACCGCGACACCTCGGGTATGAGGTTTAGCATGCCGGGTATGGCACTCCGGGTATGGAGATATTACTGCAACACTCTGGGTATGGAGATGCAACTGCGACCCCTCGGGTATGAGGTTTAGCATGCCGGGTATGGCACTCCGGGTATGGAGATATTACTACGACACTTTAGGTATGGAGACGCAACCGCTACGCCTCGGGTATGAATTTTAGCATGCCGGGTATGGCACTCCGGGAATGGAGATATTACTGCGACACTCTGGGTATGGAGACGCAACTGCGACGCCTCGGGTATGAGGTTTAGCACGCCGGGTATGGTACTCCGGGTATGGAGACACTACTGCGACACTCTGGGTATGGAGACGCAACCGCGACCCCTCGGGTATGGGGTTTAGCATACCGGGTATGGCACTCCAGGTATAGAGACACTACTTCGACAATCTGGGTACGGAGACGCAACCGCTACACCTCGGGTATGAGGTTTAGGACGCCGGGTATGGCACTCCGGGTATGGAGACACTACTGTGACACTCTGGGTATGGAGACGAAACCGCGACACCTCGGGTATGGGGTTTAGCAGGCCGGATATGGCACTTTGGGTATGGAGACACTACTGCGGCACTCTGGGTATGGAGATGTAACCGCGACACCTCAGGTATGGGGTTTAGCACGCTTGGTATGGCACAACCAAATCAACTTAATCCAAAGCAACAGGCAAGTTAGGTGACAACTGGCAAGCCAGGTAAGTAAAAATGCATTGCATAAACTTTAATAGGATTGTCATTGTCACACAATGCACAAGTCCCATCAAAGTAGGGGAGACTGTAGGCACTGCATTTTTTCATATAAGTCCCGATGATGAGTCTCACATGGAGACACTACCTCTTTAAATTGTGGAAGTCGCGGGAAACGGACTTCGGAAAAGAAGAGTCAGACATTGACATTTTGTTGGATTTAATTCGCTTGTTTAGCTTCGGGTTCGCCTGTTGGACCTCTTTTTTAAAACACATCCTTAGCCCAAACCCCCGGAAGTCACACACCAAGTTCACACACCACCAAGCCACACGCCCACCTAGCCCAAAACCAAAGCCACATGCCCACCTAGCCCAAGCATATTAAGTCACATCCAATAATAATTAAAACATTTAAAACACATGTCAAAAATTAAATTAAATCAAAATAAATTAAATCAAATCCAATTAAATCAAATCAAATCATCTTCCTAACTAAAACAAATTACCTCCATAATTAAAGATATCATTTCCTTATGATACACAAATTAAATATTCCCCCCATAATTACAATATTCTTTCCCTACCTATACAAGGTAAACCCCAACCATTGCCTATAAAAAGAGGCACAAACTCAACCTTTGACTCCCCTAGCATCCTCACGTCTCTCATTCCTCACAAAAAACCATGGCTTATTCACATAAAAAACACAAAGAAAATAACTTAGTTGATTCACGCAAAACACAATCAAAATAGCCTTCATCCACTGTCGCAAATAACCTTCCTCCACTGCCGCACATAGCCTTCCCCCACTACCGCATATAGCCTTCATTCTATGCCACACATAGCCTTCATCCACTACCTCACATTCACCGCAACTCATTACCCCAAACTCCACTCACGTAGCAACCAACAACCCTCCACCTCTGACTCAACGAAGAAACACACCTTCACGCAAACACCTATATCATGCCTAACCACACACAGCCTTCATCAGCCCTCAATCTCACGCACAAAACCCCTCACAAACATCGTTCAATTAACGCCCATACAACCCTGAAAATAGCCTCTGATCTGTACCCCTGAACCACACCAAACTGCCTATAACAGTACCCCTGAACCATACCAAACACCCCTTGATATGTACCCCTGAACTGTACCAAATAGCCCCCTGAAACACAGCCCCTGACCACCGAAAATAGCCCCCTGAAACACAGCCACTGACCACCGAAAACAGCCCCTGAAACACAGCCTCTGACCACCATAAATAGCCTCTGAAACACAACCCCTGACCACCGAAAATAGCCCATGATACACAGCCCCTGACCACTGTAAAACACCACCGAAACACAGCCCCTGACCACTGTAAAAACCCTCTGAAACACAGCCCTCTAACCAGTGAAAACAGCAGCAAAACAGAGTAAAAAATAGCAGCCCAAACAGCGAAACAACGAAGGAAAATGTTGAACCAGGGAACCGGAGGAGTTGCGGAGCATCAACCCTTCCGACAACCGCATAGCGCACTTCCGAGAGACGATTTAAGAGGTTAGACCTGAGGGCACCTTCTTTATTTATTATCCTTTATTTTCATTTATTTTAGTACTTTATTTCATATGAGTATTGTGGATTGGTGCATGATGTGATTTCCGGATGAACAGAATATGTGTTCTCTCTTGTGGTATATCGGATGGAAACCCGGACGTAAATTCCATAGCCGAATCCGAACAGACGGTATTGCGGTTTGCAATCGGGATACAATGCCACATACCACTTGAGAGATTCACAGGTTTCGTTTCATCCAACCTTGCATTTTAAGCATGATTTAGTCTAATAAGTTATTTATTTTTAAGCATGATTATGATATTTCTTTATGCAAGATTTAGTTATTTTTCTTTTTCAATAGTAATTTAATTTATTCTTTGTGTTTGATAATTCAACATGCTCATTGTGTGATATTGTATGCTTGCCGTTATGATGACTTACTTTTAAAGCATGCGAACTTCGATATAGGATTTACTTTTATGCACGTGAACGTAGAAATAGAATACTCTTAGGAATATATGTTGCACAGATTCGGTTAAGTTATTGCACAAATTATTTCATTACAAATGGCATAAGTAAGGGACCATTCCGAACCCAACAGTTTGAGGTTTTCCCTTGCGAGGGGTGAGTGTGGTCTTAAATCATTTTCGCGGTTCACACCGGGTGGCGACTCATTTATTCTCCAGTTTAGTCCCCCGTGGGCTATTCCGTACTCCCGACTAGGCCGCTAGCCTAGAACAGCATGCGTCGCCGATTTTTGTGTCCTACAGATACGCATTGAACAGTGCTATACTTATTTTGAATAAGGTTCTGATAAAGTCTGTTGGACAGACCCCATATGAAATATGGACAGGAAAGAAATTGAGTTTCTCATTCCTGAAGATTTGGGAATGCTGGGCATACAACAAATGTTTGGATGGTACCAAACTATAACCCAAATCAGATAAGTACCTATTTGTAATTGGTTATCCTAGGGAAACGAAATGATATTGTTTCCACAACCAATAAGAGAATAAAATATTTGTTGCTCTCCATGCAGTTTTCCTAAGAGGAATTCCTAAATACAGTGGTAAGTGGGAGGAAAGTAGAACTAAATGAACATCAGAGTAATATTGTTCCTGGCACCGATCCCCTTACGGGACACGAACAGTTCATCAAGGATGAGACTTTTCCATAATCTTCTAATACACAAGAACCGTAGGTCGGAGAGAGTCAGAAAACAACCTTAGAGGTATGGATTTCTGATCTCACCTCATGTAGATATTAATCTTATATGAGGAAGACGAACCAGCTATGTATGAGGAAGTGATACAAGGTATCAACTCTATTTATGGCAAGGTGACATGAAGTCCGAAATGGATTCCATGTATATCAACCAAGTTTGGATACTGGTTGATGTACCAGAAGGCATTGTGCCTATTGGTAGCAAATGGGTCTTCATGGTGAAGACAAATATGGATGGCAACATACAAACGTACAAAGCTAGGCTTGTAGCGAAGGGTATCGTCATCAACATGGTGTCGATTACGACGAAACCTTTTACCCATTGCCATGATTAAATCCATTCGGATAATGCTTGCTAATGCTGCATATTTCAATTATGAAATATGGTAGACGGACGTCAAAATCACTTTCCTTAACGGAAACCTTTTGGAGGTTGTTTACATGTAACAACCTGACGGTTTTTTCGTTCCAAAACATGCAAACAAGGTTTGCAAATTAAATCGATCCATTTATGGATTGAAGCAAGCATTGCGTTCTTGGAACCAACGTTTTGATGAGATCATATTATAATATGGTTTCATTCAAAACAAAGATGATTCTTGTGTATATAAGAAGGTTAATGGGAGGCGCACTGACAATGATTGTCCTATACGTTGATGATGTATTGTTTTTTAGCAATGACATTCCCATATTGAAATCGGTGAAAGCTTGGTTTTCATTAAAAATTCTCCATGAGAACTTGGGAGAGACAACCTTTATTCTAGGAATAAAGATCTACTGGGATAGATCTAAGATTTGTTGGCACTCTCCGAGAATTCGTACATTGCCATGACATGTACGCGACCTAGTGTCTCATATGCTTTGCGTATATGGAGTCACTATCAGGCCGATCTAGGTGATAGTCACTGGATTAATGTTAAGAACATCCTTTAGTATCTTAGACGAACTAAGGATGCTTTTTAATATGTCGAGAAGGAGAACTTCAGGTGACTGGGTTCACTGTTGCAAGTTTCCAAACCGATAAAGACGACTGTAAGTGGCAATAAGGGTACATATTTTGTTTGAACAACGGAATAGTGAGCTGGAAATCTTCCAAGCAAGATATTGTTGGAGATTCTACAACAAAAGTGGAATACATTGCTGCTGCTGAGGCAGCAAAAGAAACATTTTGGATCTATAAATTCCTAATTAGATTAGGAATAATTCTATTAGCAGCTGAGCTAGGCTACAACGGAGGCTAAGGAATTACGGTCTCATCAATGATCCAAGTATGTACTTCGACGGTTTAATCTGATTCGTGAGATCATACATCGTGGCGATGTTAAGATCGAAAGATCGTTTTAGATGATAACATTGCAGATCCGCTGACGAAAGCTTTATCTCAGCATAAGTATGAGCGACCCGTACATAGTTTAGGTGTTAGACACTTGAGTGATTGGCTATAGGCCAAGTGGGAGATTGTTGGACAATTATGACCCATAGCATCACTATTTGTAAAAGACATGGCGTTCTTTGTACAAATTAGCTATATGACTAAGGAAATTGCTCTTTTATCATTTTATAATTGGATTACTTGGATATATAAATGATAAAAGTCCATATGATTAGTACCGGATTAATAAGCTATGAGACAATAATAATCCAAGAAAGGTTTAATAATTAAATATCCCTAGTCGTAGTATTATCGAGACTGGACATCGATAATGTGGAATAGGCTATTATTACACTTGTGCGCGTTATGGAAGCTTAACGGCATAGTTATTATATATTTAAGTATTGGATACTTATGCAAGTGTCATAGGAGGTTCTGTTAGTCGTTCGACCGGGAACAGCTTCGCTCTGGATAGACCCATCGGAATCACATTGGTAGTATGACTATGTGTCTATGGGAATCCAAATCAGGGTAGGGGTATTTGTCTAAACCTGAGACTTGGCATCGCTAATACTTGCGACAATCAGTACGGTTTGGTTTTTTGTCATCCGGGGCTAGAACATGTTCATCCTGTTGGACAAAATGACCCAAGCGTCACTATTTGCACAGATCATTGTTTGTTGTGTGCAAATTGACTATGTGACAAGGAAATTGCACTCTCATCATTTGTGATTAGATCACCATAAATATATAAATGAAGAGAGGTCCCTATGATTAGTTCCTGGACTGAGAATGATATGAGACAGTATTAGTCCCCGAATGATTAATCATTAAATATCCCTAGCCGTAGTATTCGAGACTGGACATCGATAATGCGGAATAGGCTAGTATTGCACTTGTGTGCGTTGTTGAGGGCACAACGGCATAGTTCTCATATATATAAGTATTTGATACTTATGCAAGTGCGATAGGAGGTCGTGTTTCACCGATGGTACGGGAAACAGCTTCGCTCTGGATAGACCCCTCGGAATCCCATTGGTATTATGACTATGTGTCTATGGGAGGCCGAAATCAAGGTAGGTGTGTATAGTCTTACCTGAGACTTACATCGCTAATACTTACAATAATCGATAAACTTTAGTCTTGGTGGTACAGGCTTTAACCGGTTCTGCGTACACCACTTCTGGGTTATCAGAAAGTCGTAGTGTATTGGGTGTGATGTCGAGACGGAAGTGTCACTTCAGTCAATGGAGATGATGTCACGCAGGATACGGTACTAGTGCTCTTGAGTGTTGCGCAACCAATCAGGATATTGTGACCAGGTCATAACTATCCGATTATAGAGACTATGTTACCAGACATCCGATATGTGCTTCGGACGGGGCAGACACTTATCCAGCCCCAGCCCTAGCACGTGACTATCCGATACTGGGCCAATGCACACAATACAATCGTATACTACGCTTGATAACAGATCTTTGATATTCTTAATTGGATATGTCCGGAGAATTGGGAAGACTTGGTGCTTTGCTAGGAGTCGACCTTGTCTCGTAAATCGGTAGAACGTAGTACTTGGTACGTACGTGATTCGGATACTCCGACGACCGTATTTACTGCCAACTTATCCGGGGATCTCATGGGTCGCTTCCTGATAATCCACCGATGACGCACAACTCGCACTCTTGAATAATCTGGGATTATATAGAAGAGAGAGAAAAATTAATCTAGGATTAATTACGGAGATATTTTATCTAGGATAAAATATCGTCTAGAGAGAGATAACGATTAATTTGGAATTAATCGGTAAATTAATATATTCGATATATTAAACGAAATTAGATTTCGACGCGGAATTAAAATAGATTTTAATTCGGGCGAACGAATTAATTTAGAATAAATTCGTTAGCGACGTGAATAATGAATTCGCTAGGCGTAATCATTTAATTACGACGCGACGGAAAAATCGTTAATTTGGAATTAACGAACCCGAGCCCGGGTGTGATTGCGAGCGCATTCGTATTTCGAATTCGAGTGCGGCGACGCAAGTCGCATCAAGCGTCAAATCAATCGGTCGCATCAAGCGTCAAATCACTTGTCACTTTGAGTGATGTGACTTGACATCATGTCACTTTATAAAGGTGATATGAATAATGATGGACTTGACATAAAGTGTAAAAGCATTTTGGAGGGAAAAACCTTTTGGTTTTGGCTCCAATATTTATTTGATTTTAATTGATAAAGTTAATGAAAAATTGATTATTTTATTCTTGGAAAATATATAATCAATTTTGCTTACATTTTATTATTTTATTAAGTTAATAACACATTTTATCTCTCATCTCTCTCACGCACAAAAAGCCATTTTTCTTCTGTTGTTGAACCAGTTTGGGCGTGAACAATAGGGAAGCAAGAGTGGGTTTTCATGGTGAAAATTCAAGTGCTAGCACACTTACAAGTCTTGCGAAGGTGGTAGGGAGGTTCGACCATGAGCCGGGATCCGTCCGACGAAATTAGGAGCTCCATTTCGCAGCTCAAAAACTGAAGACAGAAGGCAGTGGACTGCATGCAGTGGGCGTCCATGGCAGTGCGTTTTTTGGCTTCATTCGTCTTCGATTCGACTCAACCAACCAATGTAAGTATTCCGCTATCTTCGTTGGTGTATTCATGCATGATTTTCATGTCTTGTTTGATCTTGGGACCTAGATTTTTACCTACAATGGCATCAAGAGCTATAGGTTCAAGCATGAAATTTTAGGGCTTAAAATTTGGGTAAATGTTTGTTGAGCATGATTTGAATAAATTGGTTGTTTAAGTATGCTTATAACATGTTTAATTTCATTTTGGTTGGACCAATTTGTTGAAAAATGATTTGGAATTATTTTCCCCAAATTTTTCATCTTGGCCGAATATGAATGTAATATTGGGTATTTTGATTTTGAGCATGATTTGGTTAAATTGATTAATTGAGCATGTTTAAATGATCTTTAATTGAAGATTGATTTGATCAATTTCAACAAAATGTGATTGGATCAATTTTGCCCAATTTGTGATGTTGGCCGAATGCTATATTGATTTTGGGTTCTTGGAAATTTTGTTTTTTTGATTCATTAGATGAATTGGAATCATAATGTTTGATGTTAATTTGAGGTCAATTGGATAGTACTTTGAATTGGACAAAAAACCCCAAAATCTTATGTTGGCCGAATGTGATGGATATTTGGAAATCTTGGATTTTTTCATTTTAATTCATTGGATGAGTTATAATGATGTAGGATGATGTTGATTTGAGATTGAATTGGATTTAATTTTGAATTGGATAAAAATCCCTAAATTAATCACCTTGGCCGAATAGGTATAATGCCCTAATGTCTTGGTAATTTTGATTTTGTGACATTGGATGTGTATGAAATCAAATTGGATGGTGATTTGATGTCGATTATGGGTTCGATTGGATTGAAACCAAATCGGACACAAAATCCCTCCTTGGCCGAGAGCTTTGTAGCATGTAAATGGGTTTGATTTTTCAATTTGTGTGTTGGACATATAAAAATGAATTAAGCATGATTAATTGGACTAATATGGTGTTTTAGAAATATTGATTTAGTTGATTAATCATGTAATACACTTTAGTTTAATTGAATATGAAATTGGATTTTGTATATTTAATTATTTGGGCCTAATTTTGGAAATTGGACTTTAATGTTGTATTTGGGCCTATTGGGCTTGATTTTATCAAGTTGGGTTTAGGCCAAATGGATTGGATCCAATTGGGCCCAAAACCTTAACCATAAAGCCCAAATACGACTTAATGAACCTTTAATGTTTAATTGGGCCTAATGGGCCAAAATTAATTTAAAGGCTTATGGGGTAAATCCCGGATTGGACTTTGGTTGCGGATTTGACCCGAGTTGACCAAAAGTCCACGCCTTGAAGAAATTAATTAAAAGCCCATTGGACTTTAATTAAATTAATATTGGATATTAATCGGTCTTTGAGACGCGTTACGATTATATTTGGAATTTAAATCGTAAAAGGTTTATTAAATAAAAGTGTAATATTTAATTTGGAATTGAATAGTGAATTAGTATTAAATACATGTTAAATTAGATTTAATGATGTAGTTTAATTTAATTCATGAATTCGTACTTTAAGTACTTATTCGCAAAATGAGTTTGACTCGAACAAAATCAAATCGTTGTTTGAACATTGGATGATCACTTAATTATCAGATTAATTAATTTGATTAGATTGATTGATAGCATGCTTATGTGTGTGAATACATGGTTGTGTTGAATGAATAATGTATATCGGATGGATATTAGTCGGGTGGGCAATTTTAGAAATTGTTGTAATAAATTCGATTTATTAAATTGGACCTGCGTGTCCAGCCTTATCACCTCTGTTCTCTTTGTATTCTCTTCTCACCTATTCCCCTCTATGTATATGAGGTTTCTTTAGAAGTGTAGTGTAACGGGTAGAAGTAATACTAGTGCTAGCTTGAGTGAGAAAGGGAGAGATTTGATCTAGGATCAATGTGTTAAGTATCCATCCGCATATCATTATTATTTATTTTCATACTCGCTTTATTATGTATTTAGAATGCATGTTTAAGGTGTATGATGATGAGACCTTAACAAAGATAATTAAATTGGAAGCCAATTTGCACGCGAAAAACCCTCGTTAAATATCATGCGTTTATTTTCCTTCCATTGAGTGATTCTTGCTCAAGATCCGAGATTGGCAGGGGTTGTTGGCCAAAGTCAAGCCCTTGTCCGTCAAAGATGTGCTTGAATTACGAGGCTTTGTTCCATATCGGTGTCGTGTCCAAGTTGTGGTTTGTTGGCCAAAGTCAAGACCACTTCTTGTCCATTGACATTGATTACGAAGCTTCCATGTCAATGGGTCCGCGCTTGACTGGGATCACTAGGTTTGTTGTGCCAAAGCCAAGGCCTAGTTGATTCAGAGGAAAAAGGTTAGGGTATACATTCGATGTATAGGCATATATAAGATATATGTTTGGGACTTGGATGTCCACCTACTGGATCTAGGAGTTGGATGAGATCCAATTGATCTTCGAGATCTACCTAGTTAATTATCATACAATTTGTTGGCCAAAGTCAAGATTGTGTGATATTTAACGGGATCCTAGCCCACTAGGAAACACGGTTTCCCGAGTACTCGACAGAGGGTTAGAGGCTCGACGAAAAATAGTGGGAGGCAAGTATTGAATTTGCAACATTCGTTCAATTACTCGCCATACGCGCTCAAACAAATATTACTCGTCATCGTTATTATTAAAAGTATTAGTTGGACTAATATTTTATGTTGTTTTAAATATATATATATATAGTTGGACTATATACAAACTCATTCAATATATAGTTGATTTTATAATTGGATTATAGTAATCAATATAATTGAATTAAATGATAGTTGTTTTTATAATTAGATTATAGTAATCAATATTAAAATTATAGTTGATTAAATAATTGGATTATTGTAATCATTATAATAGTACCTTATTAAAATTGATTAAATAGTTGGACTATTGAAATCAAGAAAGAATTGAAAAGTTGAATGTTTAAAATATATAATCCTTGGATTAAATGTTTTAAATGATTTAATTTTCATATTGGGGATACATAATAGGTTACTTTATTGGATAAAATAACTTGTTATATCTGGGCCATAATTAAGCAAATAAGTAGAGCATAAAATCTTTGGAAGATTTATGTGATGATGACTTTAGTGCTTAATTAATATACTTATCATAAATCTATTTTAGATTTAAAAGTATTAAATTGCAATTAATAATTCTTAGAGAATTGATTTGACTATTCTAGAGGTGAAAAGTCAAAGTTTGCAATTGGGCGTGTTGCACAAGGTGCACATCGTTTCGATATTCCGAAACCCAAGGCTTGGCCAAAGGTTTGTGAAATATTGAAAAGATAAATGACATATCCCAAAGTGACTACCATTTGGATATGGAAGACACGAAGGAATTAAAGAAAGGGTGAGGCTCTTACTTTAAAATATTTGTCAAAGTCATGTTCACTACTAGTATTGAAATTAGATTTTAAATACTTAGTGTGGTACATAAAATATATGTATTGATGTTCAGAATCCGCTATGAGCTGGATACTGACTTCAAGCCGAGATTTCTCTGCAAATCGGAAACGGGACGAAAGTCGCTGTTTCGACTGTAGATACCTAAGTTTAGGAACTACCCTTTGGGTATGTACTTAAATTAGGAACTGTTATAATGTAACTAGTTTGACTAGAGACATTATCTCTATATCAGTGTTTAATCCGTTACGGATAAAACCTTTATATTATAGAACACTAAGTGTTTTATTATATAAAGATGATTCTGAGATATATACATTAGATGTAAATAACAGAATTTATATTTTGAATATAAATAAAATCTCAAACATATAAAATGACAAATAAATAGCTCAAATTGATTTGATCAATAGAGACTTATTTGTGGCATTGTTGTCTAGGACACAATTAAACCAGACTCGTATATCCACACTTTTGAAGAGTGGACTATTCAAATAAGGTCTGCGAATCTAGTTTGTTAGGTAAAATACCTAAAATACTATTTACTTGGTAATAGTATAAAGGCCACCGATCTGTTAGCCCTATTCATGGTGAAGTTTGTGGGCCCATATCTAGCTAGACTAGATGTGAACATGAATATTTCGTGACCTTGACGGATGTAGCATCGCGTTATGGTTATGTGTTTCTTTTGAAGAACACAGATCGTAAACCTTTTGAAGTTTCGACACGAAGTAGAAAAGCAGATCGGCTATAGTATTATTCCACCACGGTAAGACCGTATTGGAAAAATACTTAAGTAGTAAGTTTCAGACATACATGAAAGAGTACGGTATTCTTTCATATGAGGACTCCTCCCGAGACACGTCAGTTAGACGATGTGTCCGAACTAAAACCGAATTTTGTTGGACATGATAAGGTTTATTACGAGTCGCTCTGAGCTACTGTTTCCTTCAATAGGATATGTATTAACAGTGCAAAACTTATTTAGAATAAGGTTCCATATAAATCTGTTTGACAGATATCATATAGGATATGAACAGGAAAGAAACGGGGTTTCTCATTCCTAATAATTTGGGTATGCCAGGCATAACGTTTGGATGATACCAAACTAAGAACCCAAATTGGATAAGTGCCAATATAGGTTATCCTAAGGGAAACCATAAGTATAGTACTTATAAATCTCACATGAGAACAATGTAATTGTTGCTCACCATGCGGTTTTCCTGAGAGGAATACCGATATGCAGTGGTCAGTGGGAGGATAGTGATACTCGATGAAAATCGGAGTAATACTGTTCAAGGCACGAAGTCCTTAATGGAACACAAACAGTTCATCAATAATGAATCTGTACCATTAATCTTCGAATACACAAGAATTGAGTAGATCGGAAGAGTCAGAAAACAACCTAGGGTATGGGTTTCTGATCTAACCTAATAAAGATGTCAATCTTATGAAGGTATACCATCCGACTACGTTTTTGAGGAAGTGATACGAGGTATCGACTCCCTATTATGGCAAAGTGCCATGAGTCCGAAATGGATTCCATGTATAACAACTATTTTTGAATACTAGTTGTTGTACCACAAGGCATTGTGCCTATTGGTACATTAAACGTCTTCAAGGAAGACATACATGGAAGGCAACATACCAACGTACAAAGCTGGGCTTTTGACGGAAAGGTATCGTTATCAACATTGTGTTAATAACGGTTCGACCTTTTACCTGTTGCCATGGTAAATCCATTTTGAAGATGCTTGTAGATAACTGCGTATTTCATTTATGAAATGTGTCAGTTATAGATCAAAATCGCTTTCCTGAAAAGGAAACCTTTTGGAGGATGTTTACAACATCTCTGACGATTTTGTATAACCGACAAACAAGGTTTGCGGGTTACTCGATCCATGTTTGGATTGAAGCAAGCATAAGGTTCTTGGAACTGACGTTTTGAAATAATCATAATGGTTTATGATTTGACTCAAAACGAAATAATTCTTGTGTATATAAGGAGGTTAGTGGGAGAGCGCACTGACAGTTAAATTCCCATAAAACAATTGGTGAAAGCTTGGCTTTCATAGATATTCTTTCAATAGAAATTCTCCGTAGAATTCTGGGGAGTAACAACCTTTATTCAAGGAATAAAGATCTACTGGGATAGATTTGGAGTTGGTTAACACTCTCTGGAAATTGTACATTTAAATGTACTTGATAGGGTGTCTCATACGCTTCGAGCATATGGAGTCACGATCAGGTCAATCCAAGTGATAGTCACTGGATTGAAGATTAAGAACATCTGTTAGTATCTAATAGAACTAAAGATGTTGTCTTAAACTATGGAGAAGGAGAACTTGAAGTGACTGGGATCACTGCTGCAAGTTTCCAAACAATTAAATACTACGGTACTATAAAGTTTGAATAACGGGACAGTGAGCTTGAATCTTCCAAGCAAGATAACTGTTGCCGAATAAACAACAAATGCGGATTATTGCTGCAGCTGAGGCAGCAATAGAAGCCATTTGGATCGAAAATAAATCTAATTAGATTAGATATAGTTCTGTTAGCAGCTGAGCTAGGCGTCAGCACAAGCTAAAGAATTGAAGGTCTCATCGACGATCCAGATATATACTTCTATATCATCTGATTCGTTCGGATCATACATCGTGGCGATGTGATGATCGTATAAATCGCGTCAAACGATAATCAAACAAATCTGCTGACGAAAATCTTTCTTCAGCAATTTGAGCGAACCGTACATAGTTCGAGTGTAGGACACTTGAGTGACTGGCTATGTGCCAAGTGGGAGATTGTTGGACAAAATGACCCATAGCGTCACTATTTGCACAGATCATTGTGTGTTTGTAGCAAATTGACTATGTGACAAGGAAATTGCACTCTCATCATTTGTGATTAGATCACCATAAATATATAAATGAAGAGAGGTCCCTATGATTAGTTCCTGGACTGAGAATGATATGAGACAGTATCAGTCCCCGAATGATTAATCATTAAATATCCCTAGCCGTAGTATTATCGAGACTGGACATCGATAATGCGGAATAGGCTAGTATTGCACTTGTGTGCGTTGTGAGGGCACAACGACATAGTTCTCATATATATAAGTATTGGATACTTATGCAAGTGCGATAGGAGGTCGTGTTTCACCGATGGTACGGGAAACAGCTTCGCTCTGGATAGACCCCTCGGAATCCCATTGGTATTATGACTATGTGTCTATGGGAGGCCGAAATCAAGGTAGGTGTGTATAGTCTTAACCTGAGACTTACATCGCTAATACTTACGATAATCGATAAACTTTAGTCTTGGTGGTACAGGCTTTAACCGGTTCTGCGTACACCACTTCTGGGTTTATCAGAAAGTCGTAGTGTATTGGGTGTGATGTCAGACGGAAGTGTCACTTCAGTCATTATGGAGATGATGTCACGCAGGATACGGTACTAGTGCTCTTGAGTGTTGCGCAACCAATCGGGATATTGTGACCAGGTCATAACTATCCGATTATAGAGACTATGTTACCAGACATCCGATATGTGCTTCGGACGGGGCAGACACTTATCCAGCCCCAGCCCTAGCACGTGACTATCCGATACTGGGCCGATGCACACAATACAATCGTATACTACGCTTGATAACAGATCTTTGATATTCTTAATTGGATATGTCCGGAGAATTGGGAAGACTTGGTGCTTTGCTAGGAGTCGACCTTGTCTCGTAAATCGGTAGAACGTAGTACTTGGTACGTACGTGATTCGGATACTCCGACGACCGTATTTACTGCCAACTTATCCGGGGATCTCATGGGTCGCTTCCCGATAATCCACCGATGACGCACAACTCGCACTCTTGAATAATCTGGGATTATATAGAAGAGAGAGAAAAATTAATCTAGGATTAATTACGGAGATATTTTATCTAGGATAAAATATCGTCTAGAGAGAGATAACGATTAATTTGGAATTAATCGGTAAATTAATATATTCGATATATTAAACGAAATTAGATTTCGACGCGGAATTAAAATTAGATTTTAATTCGGGCGAACGAATTATTTAGAATAAATTCGTTAGCGACGTGAATAATGATTCGCTAGGCGTAATCATTTAATTACGACGCGACGGAAAAATCGTTAATTTGGAATTAACGAACCCGAGCCCGGGTGTGATTGCGAGCGCATTCGTATTTCGAATTCGAGTGCGGCGACGCAAGTCGCATCAAGCGTCAAATCAATCGGTCGCATCAAGCGTCAAATCACTTGTCACTTTGAGTGATGTGACTTGACATCATGTCACTTTAATAAAGGTGATATGAATAATGATGGACTTGACATAAAGTGTAAAAGCATTTTGGAGGGAAAAACTTTTTGGTTTTGGCTCCAATATTTATTTGATTTTATTTGATAAAGTTAAATGAAAAATTGATTATTTTATTCTTGGAAAATATATAATCAATTTTGCTTTACATTTTATTAAGTTAATAACACATTTTATCTCTCTCATCTCTCTCTCACGCAAAAAGCCATTTTCTTCACTGGTTTTGAACCAGTTTGGGCGTGAACAATAGGGAAGCAAGAGTGGGTTTTCATGGTGAAAATTCAAGTGCTAGCACACTTACAAGTCTTGCGAAGGTGGTAGGGAGGTTCGACCATGAGCCGGGATCCGTCCGACGAAATTAGGAGCTCCATTTCGCAGCTCAAAAACTGAAGACAGAAGGCAGTGGACTGCATGCAGTGGGCGTCCATGGCAGTGCGTTTTTTGGCTTCATTCGTCTTCGATTCGACTCAACCAACCAATGTAAGTATTCCGCTATCTTCGTTGGTGTATTCATGCATGATTTTCATGTCTTGTTTGATCTTGGGACCTAGATTAACTCCTACAGTTTCCGTGTAACGCTCTTCTTTCTAGGTTTACTGAGAAGTAGTGTATTGGGTGGGTGTCAAGATGGA
Organism: Zanthoxylum bungeanum; assembly: GCA_019454045.1. Lineage (NCBI taxonomy): Eukaryota > Viridiplantae > Streptophyta > Magnoliopsida > Sapindales > Rutaceae > Zanthoxylum > Zanthoxylum bungeanum. The sequence goes on from SKCR01036380.1 coordinate 150,736, forward strand.
AGTATCACTTCAGGCATATGGAGAGGATGATCACGCAGGGATACAGAACACATCGTACTCTCAAATGCTGCAGCTATCGAGATAGTAATGACTAGGTCATGATTATCTTATTTTCAGAGACTAGTTGCTAGTGATCCGATATATGCTTCGTAGGGGCAGACACAATTCCAGCCCCAGGCCTAGCATGTGACATTCGTCTGGATCGTAATACGCAATACATTGTATACTACGCCTGATATAATATTATATATATTCTATGTTGAATATATGTCTGGAGAATTTGAGAAGGTATGGTGTTTTTTGCTAGAAGCCAACCATGTCTTGTAAATCGGTAAGAACGTGGTACCGGGTACGCACGTGTTCGGATAGTCTGATGACCGTATTTACTGCCAACATATCCAGAGATCTCTTGGGTCGCTTCCTGAAGATTCACCGATGACATTTGACTCGAACATAATTAATCTGAGATTAATTATGAGAGAGAAAAATTAATATGAGATTAATTACGGAAATAATTAATCTGGGATTAATTAACAGAGAGGAAATTAATCTGGGATTAATTACGTCATGAATTAATCTGGGATTAATTCGTGAAGAAGATAGAACGCGATTAATTTGAAATTAATCGGTAAAATAAATTTAATAGTTAAATTGGATTTTTCTTTTAATTTATTTATTTGTGCTCAAATATTATATCAGATATATTAATTGAAATTGGATTTCAATACGGAATTAAAATTGGATTTTAATTCAAGCGAACAAATTAATTTGGAATAAAAGTGTAAGCGACTTCCGTAATAATTTTAATGGTATTATTATTAATTAAATTAGATTTAATTAGGTCGCGACAGAAAATTTGTTTAGTCGGATTAAACGAAACCGGCCCCAAAGTTGTTTTCTGTGTGCCAACCAAATTTTGAATTTAAAGTGGTGGGACCTACTTTACTTACATCAACTTTTGACAAGTGATGGAAGTGGTTGTCTTGTATTTATTGTAGCTTTTTCCAACACATCAACTTAAATTTTTGAAAGTTAAGAAAACACACATTCAACTATTCATCTCCTTCTCTCTTCCTCTCCCATTGGCGTGAACTTGGTTCTTCTTTTTCTTGATTTTTGTTGCAAAATTCAACTAAGCTAGCACTTAAAGGAGTCAATTATTGTGATATGGAAACTCACCCTTGAGTTTGGAATTCAATTTGAAGGCTTGGAACTTCCATTACATCCATGAAAGTTTTGAACTTCTCTACCAATCATTGTGAGTATTTCCACAACTCCTTTTGTTTATTCACACTAGAATCATGTTTAGGATCCTTGGCATGTCTTAGAGACACTAACAAACATGGCTTTAAAGAATATCAAACTTACCTAGCGAGCTTGATTCCAAGATCCAATTTTCTTCTCCTTGTTGAAAAATATAGAGAACTTCCAAAGCTTCTCTAAATATTTCTTTTACTTAGGCTAATATCTATAATTATTGCTTGCTTTAACTTTCTCAAGCTTAATTAAAAACTTGGTTAAGTTTCCTTTTATAGTGAAATTATACAATTTTTAATTGAAAAAAGTTCTAATCAACTTTTACGTGGCCTTAATCTAATTTGTCCAAATATGTATAATTAGGTGTGACTAATAACCTTTATCTACCACTTTGATTTAATCTAATTAAATCTAAATAAAGTTTAACCAATTGATTAGTTCATTGTCTACCACTTTGATATAATCCAATTAAATCAAGTCAAATACACCTATTATTATATTATAAATACCAAAATATCCTACAATGATAGAGATATTATGAAATTACAATAAAACACTTGTGTGATTTTAGATTAATCCAATTAGGTCAAAGTAAATAATTAATGTTATCCAATAACACTAAATTATTTTAATTGATAATTATAATATAAAATATCATTTATTATCAAACATTATCAGCTACCTAAGTGTTCAATAAGTACACTTCAGATTGTGCATATAAGCCTAGCTTTTATGTACGCAATTCAGCCACCTCTGAATTTGTGAAGAATACTTAAGACCTTTATGAACTATACAAGTCAAGGTCATCACATATGTTTAACAATCCATCCGTTGTAGACTATCCAAGTTGTGCTTATGAAACATAGATTACACCGTCAAGTTTCCGAAACCCACATCTCATATTGTCGACATGTCCACGATTCTTTACAACTAATTAGAACACTATTTCTAATACATGTGATCCACCCTCGGTGATTAGCATTAGCCAAAGTCTTAAGAATCATGACATACTAACATGAATACCTAAACCTCTTATGGTAGATCCTATCTTGATACGCATTTGATTAATGTGTGCATTAGTTCACACCAAACGAACATCTAGCGGCTAGACCATGAAAGGTCTCTAATATATATGGATCAAAGTGTGGAGGATCATACACAAAATCAATAATATCCTATAGTCAAAGGATCACATATGCTACTCGACTCGAGAAGATTCCTATTAAGGGTGGTGTGTACTTCCAACAATTAGGAATCACCAGTGAGTCATTTAGTATTCGCTCCAACGAATACCAACATGTCTATACGAGCTTCCATTGCTCATGGTACATTGGGTTAAACCACTGGAACTCCAATTTCAATATACGATATGTGCTAGTCTTATAGGTTATAGGCATTCGACCAAATTCTGAAAATAATCGACTAAGAATACTTACTTTAAGAATAGTTAATAATAGTAATATTATCCCAATGTCGGACCACCTAGTATCCAATATTACTACATGATTATTGTAGGGTTGGTGCTCTGAGCGCCAATCCGGATCATATTTATGTCCGATTCATGAATACAAGCAATACCTTTTTCCATAATACTATTAATTTAAATGGTAGCACCTCCTGTCTTTTATATTCGTATTCGATCTAATTTCGATTAGATTGATTAGATTGAAACTAAATCTGGTTTAGTGATATGTATAAATATTCAAAGACCCCATGATTTACAACGTAGTGCGCAGTTACAACATAGTTTGTAATTGATACTGGGAAGTGTCGCTATAAGTTGTATATCCTTAAATTAAGTTCATGGTCAAGATTTACTGACACGGGTCGGTTAGTAAAATCCGCTGAGAACGGTACATGTCGTATATCAGAATTGGTCCGATGGTTTATCCTAATGAACTGTAAGTCTTGGGAGACTCGTATAGACATGTAGGTATTTATTTGATAAACACTGAATGACTCACCGAAGATTTCCTAATATATGGTACACCAACGTCAAATGAATCTAGCATAGTGATTCTTTGACTTGAGATACCACTGTGGATATTTGAGTTATCCTCTATACTTATATGGCAGTCATGTCACCGATCTATTTAGATCAGACCTCCGCATATTCGTTGGGTGTGGACTCATGCTCATGATATCCTGTGAGTATTAAGAAAGGATCCGTCAGTTCTGTGTAGAGCATAGGTAGTCCATAATTGATTAGTAATCTGTTAAATCTATGGCCATAGTATACTTCGGAAGTGAGCTCTGAATGTTATTTAGAGATTTTGTAATAGATACGTCGATGAGATTATTCCTATTGAGATTTGATGTTGATATCTATATCTTTGGGATAATCCGGATACCTGTGACGGAAGGATTATACGTATGCAGTGATCTCGACCTGTATGATTCAGCGAGTTTATCCGTGGTTGTCATAATTTATTGGTGGGTGAATTATGGACACGAAATTGGATTTCGTGACGAATATGCCAGAATCTAGAGAGTCTCACTAATGAAATATACTCGTAGAGCACTAGGACAACAGTTATGAATAATAGTGATTATTTATAACTCGTTTAATGGTTAAATGAAAGATTCATGCAATCGGGACCTAACGGTCATTTCCGAATTAATTTGTATTTGTATTTAATACTTGATTTTATTAAATACATATTAATAAAATATCAAATTGTGATTTTTGATATATATCGTTAATATATGTATTTGAGATATTTATTGTAAATATAATACATATATTTAAAATATTTATATATTATTTAATTGTTTAATTGTTAAATAGTTAAATTTATTTATAAAATAAATATCTTTTAATAATGGTTTGCTTTATTAAAGCTTGGAAATGGCATGATGCCATTGGAATACATTTTGTTTGCTTTATTAAAGTTAAAGTGTTAACTTTAATTTAGCAAAATGTGTACCAATTAAATTGAAACAAAAATTAAAGAATTTATTTTTTATTTTTGTTGATATTCGGCCATGATGGAAAATTGTTAACAAAATTATTTTGTTTCATTTTTTCAAAAATATAAACAAGTTAAACAAAAATATTACAAAGTGAGTTGAGAGGATTTGAAGGAAAATGAAAAAGAAGAAAGCTTAATTTTTGGAAATTTTGTAAGCATTCTTCAATTTCTTCAAGATAGAAATTATTTCTATTATTCTCATCTTCAATTGTGTTGTTAAGAATGATCTCTCTACTCTTAAGTTTGTAATTAAATTTGTTGGAAGCTTGTTTGAGGATGTTAATCATGTATGATTAATTTATTTGCTTATTATTGTAATTAAGCTTAATAAATTAATTAGAAAATTAAAGTTTCCATTCTAGTGTTGATTAGGCATTCATAATTAACCTAGAATTGTTCTTGATTAATTTCATGATGGTGAGACTTAATTGGTGTGGTAATTAGATGATTAAAGTATTGAATTTTGTCAATTTAATGTAAATTATCCAATTTGAGTATTTTATGAAATTAGGGTTCTTTACCCATTCAAATTTTGGGGCTTTTCATATAAATGAAATAATGTGATGTATATTTGATGTATGTCATATTTGGGATTGATTGGATTTGATCTTGATGTGTTTTGGAAAAATTGGGCCAAATTGTAATTAATATAAAATCTGGATTGTTTTCGTAATTCTGGGAAAATCTGGGCAGTTTCGGAATTCTTGAAAATTTTCTGGTTTATATTGCAAATTGTATAAATTATTTTGGGATTTATTTGGAATCAATTAAATATGTATTTGATAATTTAAGGACCAAAATGATTAATTTACAAAGTGTATGGGTCTCATAGTAATTAATCATGAATCTGAATTTTCAGATAAAAATTCAGTTTTTTATTTATTGAGTAATTAGAATAAATTGGTTTGTTTTAATTGCCCAAGTAAAATATTTATCGGAAACTATTTCGGAGTGAAAATACAAGAAAACGGTGACAAACGGCGTTACCGGGTAACGACTGCCCAAACAGTGAACTAGGCACTGTTCGGGCAGCCCACGAACTGTCCAAATGTTTTTGGGGCTGACCTGGGCTGTCCCCATGAGCATTGGTCGGTCGGTTCGGCCGGAAACACGTTTTATGTTATTTTACGGAAAAATATTTTCGTAAAAGTTTCGCGATGTTTCTATATTTTATATGTCATTATATGATATCGAATAAATATATTTATGTGAAATATGAATGAATTATTAATATTTGATATTGAATAATTTATTCGTAAGTTTAAAAATTTTAAATTATGATTTCGCCCGAACAACACTTCTTCCGCTGCGCCTCCCTGTTTTGACCTCAACAAAAATGGTATCAGAGCGAGTCTGATCCTGGATATCTGATATGATTAGCCCTTTAAAATTCAATGTTTAATTTAATCATTACTTAATACATGCATGTGTTTATTTAAACAAATTAAATGCATCTTTTGTAGGAAAATCCTCGTTAAAATAAGGTTTTAAGAAAGTGATTAGTATTAGGAATACTTGTTTCTTCGTCTGCCTTGTCAATACAGATGTAAATATTTTATGATGCTATGGTTGTAACGTGCCAAAGCTGTGCAGTTATAGTTGAAGGTAGTTAATTTGCGCTAGTAGAACTTATATGATAAGAGGCAAATTCAAGTGAAAATGAAAATCCTGAACCTGCCAAAGCTGTCAGAACTACATCGGTAGCTTGAGTTTTTCATTGACAAGTATAACCTTGATACGCCTCCTTGTGAACCTGCCAAAGATGTCATAACGAGAAACGATCATGACCGAACCTAGGAGTCACAGTGAATGTGATTGACAATGAGTTGTCTACCTAATGAATATACGTAGGTGAGAACGTGCCAAAGCTGTGAGTCGAAATATATTCATGGGGTCCACTTCTCATTATGGAATTCAATTTAATTATTGAATTCTTGTTTCCGTTGGGGATTACGGTATTACGTAAAGTAGTGGGAGTCACTGCTAGGTTAAAAATTCTTAACTTATGCGGTGTGTAATATTATGTAAATAGTCGCTCATGTTGTTCCTTATTCTATTAGTTTGATAGAATTAAACTTTTATCCACTGCATGCATATTATATATGTTTTCTGACTTCAATTATAGTTGTAGATTTCTAGAATAGGTTCTAGATTATAATAGATTATGATATAATCCTTCTAGAAAATGATAGTTTCTTATGCAGTAAAGATTGACATTAATTGGTTCATGTCTCAAGATTCTTCACTGGCATTAAGAAAACCCCATTATGTATTTGTTTATCTAATAATGACATTTTGTTGGCTTTAGTGACATTCAGAGGTCACGTGTCAGACACTATTTATTTTTCGATTATTTGCAAATGTTGTAAATAATTTGAAAGTAACTAATAAAGCTAAAGAAAGAAGATGCGTATAGTTATGTATAGAAAATATTGATTTTCACAATATGACAACTGTAGATATTGGATATCAGATCTCCCGTCTAGTTATTTAAAATATTATTGAATGATTTTTTCGATATTTGATATCAGAACTTGCGACTATTTGATAGTTACTTGTTCTTTGTAAACAGTTGTTACATATTTTAAAACGACTAGTAGTGTCATTAATGAATAGATAAACATTAAGAAAAATATTCGGTTAAGTAAATAACTTAGAATATTATTTATCACTTAAGTATTGGATGCTTATACTGTTGGAAAATCTAATACATGTCCCAAGATCAAAAGAACAAGCAAAACATATAAATGAATGAACAATATTGAAGTATGGCGGAATCATACTCACAAAGATCGGAATGCGGATGCGTTGATGAAACAAAAATTTCTCCTTTGTGCAGTGAGGGTTTCGGCCAAACAGAAAAGAGAAGCTCCAAGCAATTTTTGATCCTTCCAAGCTCTAAGATGAGTTTCCCATAACACCTTTGTATGATCCATTGATGGTGCTAGCCAAAGATGTGAATTTTATGTTCCAAACATGCACAAATTCTTCAAGTTTTTGCAACAAAAACAGAAAAGTGGAGAGCCAAAACTGCAGTGAAGTTTTCGGCAATGTGAGAGAGAGGAGAAATCTGATTTTTTTTACAAAAATCAATTTATATTTATGCCATAATATTTATTAATTAATAATAAACTTATGACACAAATCATGCAATGGCTTAGAGTGTCAAACACTCAATTTCCATGCAAAACCCTTGAGTGCATTGTACACTATCTCCATGCAATGCATCAACAATTAAATAATGCATAAAATGACATGTGTCATGTGGGCCCCACACGTTTCCAAATGAAAGTGGGCCCACGTGCACTCACGCGTTCGGGTTCGATATTTCCGAAATACCGAACTTACGTCGCGACGTTAATTAAATCGAATTTAAATAAATAATTGCGCCTAGCGAAATTATTATTTACGTCGCTAACGATTTAATTCTAAATTAACTCGTTTGCCCGAATTAAAATCTAATTTTAATTTCGCGTCGAAATCGAATTTCGATTATTATATCGAATATAATAATTTTACGATTAATTCCAAATTAATCGTTCTCTCTCTTTATATAGTACTTTATCCGAGATAAAGTCTCTCCGTAATTAATCCAAGATTAATCGAGTTTGAATCATACGTCATTGGTGAATCTTCGGGAAGCGACCCAAGAGATCTCTAGATATGTTGGCAGTAAATCCGGTTGTCGAACTATCCGAACACGTACGTACCAAGTACTACGTTTTTACCGATTTACAAAACAAGGTTAGCCTCTAGCAAAACGCCATGTCTACCCAATTCTCTAGAAATATTCTTATTGGAATATAAGATCTATAACAGGCGTAGTATACCGTAATATAGTGTATATCGAAACAGTATCGGATGATCACATTTAAGGCCTGGGGCTGGAGATGTGTCTGCCCCGTACGATACACATATCGGACATCAAGCAACCAGTCTCTTTGAATCGGATAATCCTGACCTAGTCATATTATCCCGATGGTTGCAACCATTATAGAGTACTAGTTCTGTATCCCTCGCGATCATCATCTCCATATGTCTGAAGTGATACTTCCATCTTGACATCACACCCAATACACTACGATTCTCGATAAACCCAGAAGAGGTGTACACAGAACCCGTTAAAGCCCTGGACCACCAAAACTAAAGTTTACCGATTGTCGTAAGTACTAGCGATGCAAGTCTCAGGTTAAGATCATATGCACCTACCCTGAAGAGGACTCCCATAGACACGCAGACATACTACCAATGGGACTCCGCGGGGTCTATCCAGAGCGAAGCTGTTTTCCGTACCATCGGTAAAACACAACCTCCTACCGCACTTGCATAAGTATCCAATACTTAAATATATGAGAACTATGCCGTTGTGCCCTCACAACATGCACAAGTGCAGTACTAGTCTATTTCGCATTATCGATGTCCAATCTCGATAATACTACGACTAGGGATATTTAATGATTAAACCTTTATGGATTGATACCGTCTCATATCATCACAATCCGGAACTAATCATAGGGACTTTTACCATTATATATCAAAGTAAATAAATTACAAAACGGTAAAAGGCAATTTCATTACTACATAGTTAATTTTGTACAATAATACAATATCATTACAAAATAGTGACGCTATGGGTCATTACTGTCTAACAATCTCCCACTTGGCCTATAGCCAGTCACTCAAGCATCTAATACCTGAACTCTATGTATGTCGCTCAAACTTTTCCCGAGGAATAGCCTTCGTCAGCGGATCTGCAATATTATCCTCTGATGCGATCTTTTCGATCTTCACATCGCCACGATGTATGATCTCTCGAATCAGATGGAATCGTCGAAGAACATGTTTGGATCGTTGATGAGACCTTGGTTCCTTAGCCTGTGCTATAGCCCCGCTATTGTCACAATACAATGGAACGGGCTCAGCTGCTAACGGAACTACTCCTAATCCAATTAGAAATTTACGGATCCAAACTGCCTCTTTTGCTACTTCAGCTGCTGCAATGTACTCTGCTTCAGTTGTTGAATCGGCAACAGTATCTTGCTTGGAAGATTTCCAGCTCACTGCTCCGTTATTCAAGCAAAATATGTACCTGGTTTACGACTTGAAGTCGTCTCTGTCGGTTTGGAAACTTGCATCGGTATACCCAGATACCTCATGTTCTCCATCTCCATAGATTAAGAAAACATCCTTAGTTCTTTTAAGATACCTAAGGCTACTCTTAACCGCCATCCAGTGATCCTGTCCTGGATCGGCCTGATATCGACTACACATGCTCAAAGCATAGGACACATCAGGTCGTGTACATATCATGGCATACATGATCGATCCGACTGCCGAGGCGAACGGAGTCCGACTCATGTTGTCTCTCTCATCTTGTGTTTTAGGACACATGTCCCTAGATAGATAGACACCATGTGATGTTGGCAACAGTCCCCTCTTGGACTGATCCATGTTGAATCTCTTCAACACTTTATCAATATATGTACTCTGGGAGAGTCCAAGTAGCCTTCTAGATCTATCCCGGTAGATCTTTATTCCTAGAATAAAAGCTGCTTCTCCCAGATCTTTCATGGAGAATTTCAATGAAAGCCAAGCTTTCACCGACGTTAACATGGGAATGTCATTGCCTATAAGCAATACATCGTCGACATAAAGGACAATAAAAGTCAGTGCACTCCCACTAACCTTCTTATATACACAAGGATCATCTACGTTTTGAGTGAAATCATATTCTTTTATGACCTCATCAAAACGTTGGTTCCATGACCTCGATGCTTGCTTCAGTCCATAAATGGACCGATTTAACTTACAAACCTTGTTTGCAAGTCTTGGTGCGATAAAACCGTCAGGTTGTTGCATATAAACATCCTCCAACAGGTTTCCGTTAAGGAAAGCGGTTTTAACGTCCATCTGCCATATTTCGTAATCGTAATATGCAGCTATCGCAAGCATTATCCGAATGGATTTAATCATGGCAACGGGTGAGAAAGTTTCGTCATAATCAACTCCAAGTTGTTGACGATACCCCTTCGCTACGAGCCTAGCTTTGTACGTTTGTACGTTGCCATCCATGTCTGTCTTCTTCTTGAAGACCCATTTACATCCAATAGGCTTTACGCCTTCTGCTCCATCAACCAGTGTCCAAACTTGGTTGGTATACATGGAATCCATTTCGGCCTTCATGGCCTCTTGCCATAAAGTGGATTCGATACCTTGTATCGCTTCCTCATACGTAGCCGGTTCAGTATCCTCAATAAGATTAATATCTACATGAGGTGAGATCAGGAATCCATACCTCTCAGGTATTACCCTGACTCTCTCCGACCTACGTAGTCCTTGTGTAATTGAAGATTGTGGTTCAGTCTCATCCTGGATGAACTGTTCATGTTCCGTTCTCGATTCATTGCCAGGAACAGTATCACTACGACTTTCATCGAGTTCTACTTTCCTCCCACTAAACACTGCATTTAGGAATTCCTTCTCAAGGAAAACCGCATGTAGAGCAACAAATACTTTGTTCTCTTGTGGGTAATAGAAGTAATATCCTTTGGTTTCCCTAGGATATCCAACAATAGGCATTTATCTGATTTGGGTTCAAGTTTGGTACCTTCCAAACGTTTGACGTATGCCCAGCAACCCCAAATCTTCAGGAATGAGAAACCTGGTTTCTTTCCTGTCCAATCTCATACGGAGTCTGTTCAACAGACTTTGATGGAACCCTATTCAAAATAAGAATTGCACTTTCTAATGCATGTCCCCAGAAGGATATAGGTAGCTCAGTGCAACTCATCATCGACCTTACCATGTCAAGCAAGGTACGGTTTCTCCCGTTCAGACACACACACCATTTAATTGTGGTGTTCCAGGAGGAGTCCATTGTGAAAGAATACCATATTCTTTCAGGTAATCTTGAAACTCATTACTTAAGTATTCGCCACCACTGTCCGACCGTAATGTTTTAATACTCTTGCCTGTTTGTTTTTCAACTTCGTGTCGAAACTCTTTGAATTTCTCAAAAGTTTCCGACTTGTGCATCATTAGATACACATAACCATAACGTGATGCATCATCCGTAAAGGTTACGAAGTATCGATATCCACCTCTATCCTGGCTAGACATGGGCCCACAAACGTCACTATGAACGAGGGCTAACAGTTCAGTGGCTCGTTCACCTTTACCACTAAAAGGTGATTTAGGCATTTTGCCTAATAAACAGATTCGCAGACGTCATATGAATTTGGATCAAATCCGTCCAAGTACCCACTCTTCGAAAGTGTGGATATGCGAGTCTTGTTGATGTGTCCCAGACGACAATGCCACATATAAGTTTTCTTTCTTTTGGATTACTCATTTTGAGCCTTTTGTTTGTTATTTTACGTTTTGGAGATTTGTTTATATTCAAAATATAAAGACCATTATTTGCATCGGCACTTAAAATTTCTGCATCATTTTTATATATTACACCTGTTTTTAAATACAAAAGTGTACCCATACTGGGTTAACAAAGATACAGAAATAATATTCTTAGTTAAACTAGGAACAAATAAGTCATTTAGTTCAAGTACATGCCCCGAGGGCAGTTCCCAAACAAAAGTGCCTATGGCCAAAACAGCAACAGAAGTTCCATTTCCAACTCGTAGATCTACCTCCCCCGAAGCCAGTCTCCTGCTATCATGCAGATCCTGCACATCAGTACAAATATGAGAACCCACAGCCAGAATCAAATCAATTTTTTATTAACTAGAAGTAGTCATATTTATCTCAATAACAAACATACCTGAGGCCGGTGCCTTGCCCGCCTGTATTCCTCCTTTGTCCCTTGTTCATGCGGCAGTCACGCTTCCAGTGACCTTTCTTGCAGATTTCAGGCAAACATCTTGAGACTTGTCCCTTGGCTTCCCAGAAGCCTTGTGACTTGGCCTTGCCTTTGTTTCTATGCTTTTTTCTTCTTAACACCCCCATTTGCCTTGCCCAGGCTTTCGCGTTTGAGATGTGATGCAAAGTGCGCCTCGCGCTGTGTTGTGTTAGACATTATGTCCCATAGCGTCACTGTTTGTAAATGATATGGTATTATTGTACAAAATTAACTATGTGATAATGAAATTGCCTTTTGCCGTTTTGTAATATTATTTACTTTGACTAATAAATGGCGAAAGTCCATATGATTAATACTGGATTGAGATGATATGAGACAGTATCAATCTATAAAAGTTTAATCATTAAATATCCCTAGTCGGAGTATTATCGAGATCGGACATCGATAATGCGGAATAGACTAGTATTGCGCTTGTGCACGTTGTGAGGGCACAACAGCATAGTTCTCATATATTTAAGTATTGGATACTTATGCAAGTGCAATAGGAGGTTGTGTTTTACCGATGGTACGGAAAACAGCTTCGCTCTGGATAGACCCCGCGGAATCCCATTGGTAGTATGTCTGCGTGTCTATGGGAGGCCGCATCAGGGTAGGTGTATATGGTCTTAACCTGAGACTTACATCGCTAGTACTTGCGACAATCGGTAAACTTTGGTTTTGGTGGTTGGGGACCCTAACCGGTTCTGTGTACACCTCTTCTGGGTTTATCGAGAATCGTAGTGTGCTGGATGTGATGTCAAGATGGAAGTATCGCTTCAGACATATGGAGGCGATGATCACGCAGGGCACAGAACTAGTACTCTATAAAAGGTTGCAACCGTCGGGACAATATGACTAGGTCAGGATTGTCTGATTTAAAGAGACTAGCTGCTTGATGTCCGATATATGTTTCGTACGGGGCAGACACATCTCCAGCCCCAGGCCTAGCATGTGATCATCCGATACTGGATCGATTTACGCAATACTACGGTATACTACGCCTGATACAGATCTTATATTCCTATTAGAATATTTCTGGAGAATTGGGTAGGCATGGCGCTTTGCTAGAAGCCAACCTTGTCTTGTGAATCGGTAAAGACGTAGTACGAGGTACGTACGTGTTCGGATTATCCGACGACCGTATTTACTGCCAAAATATCCGGAGATCTCTTGGGTCGCTTCCTGAAGATTCACCTATGATATTTGATTCGAACTTAATTAATCTTGGATTAATTGCGGAGAAACTTTATCTCGGATAAAGTGCCTTATTTAGAGAGAGAGAACGATTAATTTGGAATTAATCGATATAATTATTATATTCGATATAATAATCGAAATTCGATTTCGACGCGAAATTAAAATTAGATTTTAATTCGGGCGTACGAGTTAATTTAGAATTAATTCGTAAGCGACGTAAATAATAATTTCGCTAGGAGCGATTATTTATTTAAATCCGATTTAATTAACGTCGCGACGCTAGCTCGGTATTTCGGAAATATCGAACCCGAACGCGTGAGTGGACGTGGGCCCACTTTCATTGGGAAACGTGTGGGGCCCACATGACACTTGTCATTGATATGGCATTGCATGTTAATAGTGTACAAAACACTCTAAGGCATTGCATGGTGATAGTGTGCATTTCACTCAAAGGCTTTGCATGGAGTTTGAGTGTTTGACACTCTAAGCCATTGCATGGTTTATGTCATAGATTTATTATTAATTTAATAAATTATAACATAAATATAAATTGATTTTTGTTAGACAAAGATTAATTAATTCAAGACTTTACACCAAAATTCTCTCTTCTCTCTCAAATGCCGAGAACTCCATTGACAAGGGCAAGGAAGATTTGATCTTCCATTTCTCCATTTTTGCTAGCACAAGCAAGGGATCAAAAGAGGTGATAGGGAAACCATCAAAGAGCTTGGAATACAAGAGCTTGGAGCTTGGAGTCTTCTTCCTCCTCTTGGCCGAACCTTCCATCACTTGGAGCTTCTACCATTTGATCATCTTCTTCATCACAAGGCATTGTAAGTATGATTCCGCCATACTTCATGTTTTTATATATTTCTTTATAGTATTTCACATGCTTAATCTTTGTTTGGGACATATAATAGAAACCAACAATGGTATCATTGAGCTAGGTTTAAGCATGAAATACTTTAGGTTAAAATTTGGGTAAAATTGATTGAAGCATGTTCTTGTGAAATTTGATGAATGAGTATGCTTATATGTATGTTAAATGACATTATATGAAATCAATTTTATGAAAAATGCATTGGATGATTTTTCCCCAAAATTTTGACCTTGGCCGAATGGGTGTGTTAAATTGATTGAAGCATGTTCTTGTGAAATTTGATTAATAAGTATGCTTGCATGTGTATAACATGATGTTATATGGAATCAATTTTATGAAAAATGCATTGGATGATTTTTCCCCACCTTGGCCGAATGGCATGATGAAATTGATATAAGCATGTTCTTATGAAATTTGATTAATAAGTATGCTTGCATGTGTATAACATGATGATATATGGAATCAATTTCATGAAAAATGCATTGGATGATTTTTCCCCAAATCCATGCCTTGGCCGAATGTGTTACTACTTGGAGTAGATTGAAATTTTTTTTGTTTAAGATCATTAGATGACTTAGAACGTGTACGGGACGTAGATTAGTAATTCAATCGGATTGAAAAAAAAATCGACACAAAACTAAACTCACCTTGGCCGAATGTACAAGGACATGAAATGGAGTTGATTTTTGATAAAATTAATGTTGGACATTTAATTTGACAATACATGATTAATAAATTAAATGGGTATTTTTGAAATATTTGGTTTAATATATTAATCTTGGTATTACACTTTAATTAATTGGACTTTAATGTTTGGAATATTAAAATTTAATTAATGGGCTTTAATAATTTAATTGGGCCTTATGGGCTTAAAATTGGTTTTATGGCACTTAAGGGTGATTCCTTATTTGGGCTTGGCAATTGGGTTTGACCCACATTGACCAAAAGCCCAAGCCTTAATAAATCAATTCTAAGCCCATTTGACTTGAATTAAATTCAACATTGGATGTTAATTGGGCTTTGAGACCCAATAGGATTAGATTTAGAATCTAAGTCTTTAAAGCATATTAAAAGTGTAAACATTTGATTTGGAATTAAATAATTGGATTAGTATTGAATACGAATTAATTAGATTTAATTAGTAGTTCGATATAATTCGCGAATTCGTACTTTATGTACTTATTCTCAATCGAGTTGGACTCGCACAAAATCAAACCGTTGTTTGAACATTGGATGATCACTTTAACAAAGACTAATTAATTGGATTAGATTGGTTGTAAAAGCATGTCTTGTTTGAATATATATGTATGTGATGAATGAATAGTGTATATCGGATGGATATTAGAAGGGAAAGGGTAATTTTAGAAATTATTGTAAATTTGGAATTTATAAATTGGACCTGCGTGTCCAGCCTTATCTCTTTATCTCTTTGTATTCTCTTCTCACCTAATTCCCCTCAATGTAAATGAGGTTTCTCTTATTGTATTATGTAATTGGGTAGTTGTAGAATAGTGCTAGCGGGGAGAGGAAAGGGAGTGATTTGTTCTAGGAACAAGTTGTTTAATATCCATCCGCATATCACTATTACTTTACTTTACGCGCTTTATGATGTTTTAGAAGCATGCTTAAGGGTGTATGATGATGAGACCTAACAAAGATAAATAAATTGGTTGCCAATTACGCGAAAATCCCTCAATTTATATTAAGCTAATATCCTTCCATTGAATGGTTCTTGTTCAAGATCCGAAGTTGGCATTGGTTTGTTTTTGACCAAAGTCAAGACCTTTGTCAACCTAGGATGTACTTGAATCATGAGAGTTTTGTTGCATATCGGTGTCTTGTCCAAATCGTGATTTTTATTGACCAAAGTCAAGGTCACTTTTTGTCCAACGACATTGATTACGAAACTTTCCTCGTCAATGGGTCCCGCTTAACTGGAATCATTAGGTTTGTTTTGGCCAAAGCCAAGCCTAGTTGATTCGGAGGATATGGTTAGGAGAATGTATTGGATACATTGACATTATACATATGTTTCGGACTTGGATGTCCACCTAACCGGATCTAGGAATTGGATGAGATCCAATTGATCATGGAGATCTACCTATGTTAAATAGCATACAATTTTTATTGGCCAAAGTCAAGGTTGTGTGTTATTTAACGGGATCCTAGCCCACTAGGAAATTAGATTTCCCGAGTTGTCTACAGAGGGTTAGAAACTTGAAGAAAATAGTGGGAGGCTATTATTGAATTTGCAATTTCGTTCAGATACTTAGCCTTACGCGTCTTTCAAAACATTTCGTCAATATTTTAATTAGTTGGACTAATATATTGTTATTTTTATTGTAACAGTTTGACTGTACCCAATACATCGTTGACTTTATAGTTGGACTATAGTTGTCAAGATGACTGGCAAAGGTAATATCCGTGACATTATCATGGGCGATAATGTCTTCAAGGGACAAACTTTGCCGACTGGGAAATGAACCTCAAGATAGTGCTTGGGGCTGAGAGGATACTGTATACTATTCAGAGACCTCTCCCGCCTAAACCCACTGAGCCACTGGAGCTAGAGTTATGGAAAACTCATAGTGATGATTGTGACCAAGCTCAGTCAGTTATGCTAGCTGCAATGACCCAGCATTTCAGACGCCAGAAGGGACTTGGATCCCTATAACATGATGGCAAGATTGCGTGATCTTCACCGCACTAATAAGCGGATGAAGAGGTACGAGCTAGTAAGGAAACTCTTCCGCTCCCGGATGACAGATGGCGCATCAGTTGAAGCCCACGGGGCTCAAATGATTGCCGATATTGATGAGTTGGCCAATATGGGAATAGTCTTGGAGGCTGAGCTGACTATAGATATGATCTTGCAGTCACTTCCTGATACTTGGAAACAAATCATAGTCAACTACAAGTTGATGGATACAGATGACACTCTTGGAGAGCTGTTATCTATCTTGAAGGAGTCCGAAAGGGAACTCCTAAAGGGGAGCAAGCGCGAGGCGCATTTTGCATCGACCTCTCATGCGCCAAAGGGTGGCCCCAAGGCAATTGGAGGTGCAAAGAAGAAGAAGTTCAAGAAAAAGGGCAAAGGCAAGTTGACATCTGCTTCTAGGAAGCCAAGGGACAAATCTCACGACATCTGCCTCAACTGCGGCAAGAGGGGTCACTGGAAACGTGACTGCCGAATGGAAGGGGGAGAAGGAGGATATCAAGGATGGCAAGGCTATCGCTTCTGGTATGTTTGTTATTGAGATAAATATGAATACTTCTAGTTTTAAAAATTGGATTTTTGATTCTGGTTGTGGTGCTCATATTTGTACTGATGTGCAGGATCTGCAGGATAGCAGGGTGCTGGCATCCGGGGAGATGGATCTACGGGTTGGAAACGGAACACCAGTTGCTGTTTTGGCCGTAGGGACTTTTGTTTTAGTACTGCCCTCAGGGCATGAACTTAAACTTTTGAACTGTTATTTTGTACCTAGTTTAACTAGGAATATTATATCTGTATCCTTGTTAACCCAGCAGGGTTACACTTTTGTATTCAGGAACACTGGGTGTTATTTATATAAAAATGATGCAGAAATTTGCACAGCTGTTGCAAATAACGGTCTTTATATTTTGAATATAAATGAATCTCCTAAAATGACAAACAAAAGGCTCAAAAGAAAATCTAAAAGATGAAGCTTATATGTGGCATTGTCGTCTGGGACACATCAACAAGACTCGCATATCCACACTTTCGAAGAGTGGGTACTTGGACGAATTTGATCCCAATTCATATGACGTCTGCGAATCTTGTCTTTTAGGCAAAATGCCTAAATCACCTTTTAGTGGTAAAGGTGAACGTGCCACAGAACTGTTGGCTCTCGTTCATACTGACGTATGCGGGCCCATGTCTAGCCAGGCTAGAGGTGGATTTCACTACTTCGTAACCTTTACAGATGATGCATCTCGTTACGGTTATGTGTATCTTATGAGACACAAGTCGGAAACTTTTGAGAAATTCAAAGAGTTTCGACACGAAGTGGAGAAACAAACAGGGAAGAGTATCAAGACATTACGGTCAGACCGTGGTGGCGAGTACTTAAGTTATGAGTTTCAAGATTACTTGAAAGAATATGGTATTCTTTCACAGTGGACTCCTCCTGGAACACCGCAATTAAACGGTGTGTCCGAACGGAGAAACCGCACCTTGTTGGACATGGTGAGGTCAATGATGAGTCGCACTGAGCTACCAATATCCTTCTGGGGATACGCATTAAACAGTGCTATACTTATTTTGAATAAGGTACCGTCGAAGTCTGTTGAACAGACTCCATATGAGATATGGACAGGAAGGAAACCAGGTTTCTCTTTCCTAAGATTTGGGGATGCTGGGCATATGTTAAACGTTTGGAAGGTACCAAACTTGAACCCAAATCTGATAAATGCCTTTTCGTTGGATATCCTAGGGAAACCAAAGGATATTACTTCTATCACCCACAAGAGAACAAAGTATTTGTTGCTCTACAAGCATTTTCCTTGAGAAGGATTTTTAAAATGCAGTGGTAAGTGGGAGGAAAGTAGAACTCGATGAAGATCGTAGTGATACTGTTCCTGGCAATGAATCAACGACGGAACAAGAACAGACCGTCCGGGATGAGTCTGTACCACAAACTTCACATACACAAGGACCGCGTAGGTCGGAGAGAGTCAGAACAATACCTGAGAGGTATGGGTTCCTGATCTCACCTCATATAGATATTAATCTTATTGAGGATAATGAGCCGGCTACGTATGAGGAAGCGATACAAAATATCGATTCCGCTTTATGGCAAGAAGCCATGAAGTCCGAGATGGATTCCATGTACGCCAACCAAGTTTGGACACTGGTTGATGCACCAGAAGGCGTAAAGCCTATTGGATGCAGATGGATCTTCAAGAAGAAGACCGACATGGATGGCAACATACAAACGTACAAAGCTAGGCTTGTAGCGAAGGGGTATCGTCAACAATATGGTATTGATTATGACGAAACCTTCTCACCCGTTGCCATGATTAAATCCATTCGGATAATGCTTGCAATAGCTGCATATTTCGACTTCGAGATATGGCAGATGGACGTTAAAACCGCTTTCCTTAACGGAAACCTTTTGGAGGATGTTTATATGCAACAGCCTGACGGTTTTATCGTACCTAGACTTGCAAACAAGGTTTGTAAGTTAAATCGATCCATTTATGGATTGAAGCAAGCATCACGGTCATGGAATCAGCGTTTTGATGAGATCATAAAGGAATATGATTTCGTGCAAAACGCAGATGACCCTTGTGTATACAAGAAGGTTAGTGGGAGAGCACTTACTTTTATTGTCCTTTATGTCGACGACGTATTGCTTATAGGCAATGACATTCCCATGCTAACGTCGGTGAAAGCTTGGCTTTCATTAAAATTCTCCATGAAAGATCTGGGAGAAGCAGCCTTTATTCTTGGAATAAAGATCTACAGGGATAGATCTAGAAAGCTGCTTGGACTCTCCCAGAGTACATACATTGATAAAGTGTTGAAGAGATTCAACATGGAACAATCCAAGAGGGGATTGGTTCCAATGGTACGAGGTACCTCTCTGTCTAAGGACATGTGTCCTAAGACTCAGGAAGAGAGAGACCACATGAGTCGGATACCGTTCGCCTCGGCAGTCGGATCGATCATGTATGCCATGATATGTACACGACCTGATGTCTCATATGCTTTGAGCATGTGCAGTCGCTATCAGGCCGATCCAGGTGAAGGTCACTGGATAGCAGTTAAGAATATCCTTAAGTATCTTAAACGAACTAAGGATGCTTTCTTAATTTATGGAGGTGGAGAACTTGCGGTATCTGGGTATACCGATGCAAGTTTCCAAACCGACAAGGATGACTACAAGTCGCAATCCGGGTACATTTTTTGTTTGAATAACGGAGCAGTGAGCTGGAAATCTTCCAAGCAAGATACTGTTGCCGATTCAACAACAGAAGCGGAGTACATCGCTGCATCTGAAGCAGCAAAGGAGGCAGTTTGGATCCGAAAGTTCCTAATCGGATTAGGAGTAGTTCCGTTAGCAGCTGAGCCCGTTCCATTGTATTGTGACAATAACGGGGCTATAGCACAGGCTAAGGAACCAAGGTCTCATCAAAGGTCCAAGCATGTTCTTCGACGTTACCATCTGATTCGGGAGATTATACATCGTGGCGATGTAAAGGTCGAGAAGGTCACATCAGATGACAACATTGCAGATCCGCTGACGAAGGCTGTTCTTCAGCAAGTTTTTGAACGACACATACATAGTTCGGGTATTAGATGCTTGAGTGACTGGCTATAGGCCAAGTGGGAGATTGTTAGACATTATGTCCCATAGCGTCACTGTTTGTAAATGATATTGTATTATTGTACAAAATTAACTATGTGATAATGAAATTGCCTTTTGCCGTTTTGTAATATTATTTACTTTGACTAATAAATGGCGAAAGTCCATATGATTAATACTGGATTGAGATGATATGAGACAGTATCAATCTATAAAAGTTTAATCATTAAATATCCCTAGTCGGAGTATTATCGAGATCGGACATCGATAATGCGGAATAGACTAGTATTGCGCTTGTGCACGTTGTGAGGGCACAACAGCATAGTTCTCATATATTTAAGTATTGGATACTTATGCAAGTGCAATAGGAGGTTGTGTTTTACCGATGGTACGGAAAACAGCTTCGCTCTGGATAGACCCCGCGGAATCCCATTGGTAGTATGTCTGCGTGTCTATGGGAGGCCGCATCAGGGTAGGTGTATATGGTCTTAACCTGAGACTTACATCGCTAGTACTTGCGACAATCGGTAAACTTTGGTTTTGGTGGTTGGGGACCCTAACCGGTTCTGTGTACACCTCTTCTGGGTTTATCGAGAATCGTAGTGTGCTGGATGTGATGTCAAGATGGAAGTATCGCTTCAGACATATGGAGGCGATGATCACGCAGGGCACAGAACTAGTACTCTATAAAAGGTTGCAACCGTCGGGACAATATGACTAGGTCAGGATTGTCTGATTTAAAGAGACTAGCTGCTTGATGTCCGATATATGTTTCGTACGGGGCAGACACATCTCCAGCCCCAGGCCTAGCATGTGATCATCCGATACTGGATCGATTTACGCAATACTACGGTATACTACGCCTGATACAGATCTTATATTCCTATTAGAATATTTCTGGAGAATTGGGTAGGCATGGCGCTTTGCTAGAAGCCAACCTTGTCTTGTGAATCGGTAAAGACGTAGTACGAGGTACGTACGTGTTCGGATTATCCGACGACCGTATTTACTGCCAAAATATCCGGAGATCTCTTGGGTCGCTTCCTGAAGATTCACCTATGATATTTGATTCGAACTTAATTAATCTTGGATTAATTGCGGAGAAACTTTATCTCGGATAAAGTGCCTTATTTAGAGAGAGAGAACGATTAATTTGGAATTAATCGATATAATTATTATATTCGATATAATAATCGAAATTCGATTTCGACGCGAAATTAAAATTAGATTTTAATTCGGGCGTACGAGTTAATTTAGAATTAATTCGTAAGCGACGTAAATAATAATTTCGCTAGGAGCGATTATTTATTTAAATCCGATTTAATTAACGTCGCGACGCTAGCTCGGTATTTCGGAAATATCGAACCCGAACGCGTGAGTGGACGTGGGCCCACTTTCATTGGGAAACGTGTGGGGCCCACATGACACTTGTCATTGATATGGCATTGCATGTTAATAGTGTACAAAACACTCTAAGGCATTGCATGGTGATAGTGTGCATTTCACTCAAAGGCTTTGCATGGAGTTTGAGTGTTTGACACTCTAAGCCATTGCATGGTTTATGTCATAGATTTATTATTAATTTAATAAATTATAACATAAATATAAATTGATTTTTGTTAGACAAGATTATTAATTCAAGACTTTACACAAAAATCTCTCTTCTCTCTCAAATGCCGAGAACTCCATTGACAAGGGCAAGGAAGATTTGATCTTCCATTTCTCCCATTTTTGCTAGCACAAGCAAGGGATCAAAAGAGGTGATAGGGAAACCATCAAAGAGCTTGGAATACAAGAGCTTGGAGCTTGGAGTCTTCTTCCTCCTCTTGGCCGAACTTCCATCACTTGGAGCTTCTACCATTTGATCATCTTCTTCATCACAAGGCATTGTAAGTATGATTCCGCCATACTTCATGTTTTTATATATATTCTTTATAGTATTTCACATGCTTAATCTTTGTTTGGGACATATAATAGAAACCAAACATGTTTGCCTTCAGAAGCTCTTTCTCCTGACTCCTTGAGAATCGACAATAACTCGCCAAGAGTATCATCATCCGAATCATCAATTGTAGTTGAGGACAATTATGTTTCCAAGTATCTGACGGGGTAGTGACTGTAGAATTACATCTATAGCCACCCAGCTCCAAACTATAATCCCATATTAGCCCAATCATCAAGATCGGCTATCATTTGAGTCAATGATTCAACAGAACTACCATCAGTCCATACGGGAGCGAAAGATTTTCTTCACAACTCGTACCTTGCCATCTGCCATCCGCTTATAGTGCGGTGAAGATCTTGCAATCTTGCCATCATATAATAAGATCCAAGTCCCTATTCTGGCGGCGAAAGTGTTAGTCATTGAAGAGCATGATCGACTGAGCCGTGTCACATCATCACTGTGAGTTTTCCATAACTCCAGCTCAAGTGTCAGTGGGCTTAGGCCCGAGAGTCTTTGTATCGTATACAGTATCCTCTCCGCCCCAAGGATATCCTTAGGTTCATTTCCCAATCAGCGAATTTGTCCCTTAAAGACATTGTCACCCATGATGATGTCTCGACATTTACCTTGCTTGCCATCTTAACTACGATAGTCCAACTATCTAGTTAACGATATATGGGTACAATCAAACTGTTACAAGAAAAAAACATTTTATTAGTCCAACTAATGTTTAAAATATTGACGAAATAAATTTTTAAGCGCGTAAAGCTAAGTATCTGAATGAAATTGCAAATTCAATACTAGCCTCCCACTATTTTCTACAAGTCTCTAACCCTCTGTTGAGTACTCGGGAAATCCAATTTCCTAGTGGGCTAGGATCCCGTTAAATAACACACAACCTTGACTTGGCCAACAAGTTGTATGATATTAAACTAGGTAGATCTCGAAGATCAATTGGATCCCATCCAATTCCTAGATCCGGTAGGTGGACATCCAAGTCCGAACATATATATCTAATACATATGTCAATGTATCCAATACATTTTCCTAACCATTTCCTCTGAATCAACTAAGCCTTGGCTTTGGCACAACAAACCTAATGATTTCAGTTAAGCGGGACCCATTGACGAGGAAAGTTTCGTAATCAATGTCGATGGACAAGAAGTGATCTTGACTTTGGCCAACAAATCACAACTTGGACAGGACACCGATATGGAACAAAACTCTCATGATTCAAACACATCCTCAATTGACAAAGTCTTGACTTTGGCCAACAAACCAATGCCATTTCGGATCTTGAGAAAGAATCATTCAACGGAAGGAAAATCGCTTATATTGTTTGAGGGATTTTTCGCGTAATTGGCAACCAATTAATTTATCTTTGTTAGGTCTCATCATCATACACCCTTAAGCATGCTTCTAAAACATCATAAAGTGCGTAAAGTAAAGTAATAGTGATATGCGGATGGATATAAACCAACTTGTTCCTAGAACAAATCACTCCCTTTCCTCTTCCCGCTAGCACTATTCTACTTCTACTCTCTTCTACCCAATTACATAATACAATAAGAGAAACCTCATTTACATTGAGGGGAATTAGGTGAGAAGAGAATACAAAGAGATAAAGAGAAAGGCTGGACACGCAGGTCCAATTTATAAATTCCAAATTTACAATAATTTAAAAATTACCCTTCCCTTCTAATATCCATCCGATATACACTATTCATACAACACATCCACATTCATTCATTCAAGGCATGTTATACAACCAATCAAATCCAATTAATTAGTCTTTAATTAGGTGACAATACAATGTTCAAACAATTGTTTGCATTTGCGCGAGTCCAACTCGTTTTGAGATAAATACTTATAGTATGAATTCACGAATTATATCGAACTACTCGTTAAATCCAATTTAAGTCGTATTCAATACTAATCCTTTATTTAATTCTAAATTAAATATTTACACTTTTATTGTGCTTTTATAACTTAGATTCCAAATCTAGTACTATTGGGTCTCAAAGCCCAACTAACATCTAATGTTCGTTTAATTAAAGTCCGATGGGCTTTCTATTGATTTCATTAGGCTTGGGCCTTGGTCAATGTGGGTCAAACCCAATTTCCAAGCCCAATAAGGAATCACCCTCATTTGCCATAAAAAATCAATATCAAGCCCATAAGGCCCAATTAAACATAAAAGCCCATTTATTACATTTGGACTTAAATGGTGTGATTTAGGCCCAATTCAAATTAAAGCCCAATTTAACCAAATTTTAAAATTCCAAATTTTATAACTTAATTAATTAAAGTGTATTATCATGATTAATCCTTTAAATCAATATTCCAAAATATCAAATTAATCCATTAATCATATTTTTATCTTAAATATATGTCCAACATTATTAATCAAACAAAAATCAAGTCCCTAATCTTCTTCCATGCATTCGGCCAAGGTGATGAAAATTACCGATTTCGTTTTCAATCCAATCGAATCACAAATCGTCATTTTATGTTCGTTTAAAGTCATCCAATTATCTTATAACAACAAATCATCATCTCCATGGGCAGGTAGTATTCGGCCAAGCCTCTCCAAAGGGGGAAAAATTAATCCAATTTATTTTTCATGAAATTGATATGTATAACATAATGTAACATTTAAGCATACTTTAATCAATCAAATCATCAAATCATGCTTCAATCAATTTTGCCCAAATATCACCCTAATATATTTGCATGCTCTTTAAGCTCAATGATACCATTGTTGGAAATCTAATCCATGTCCCAAGATCAAAAGAACAAGAAAAAAACATAAAATGAATGAACAATATTGAAGTATGGCGGAATCATACTCACAAAGATCGGAATGCGGATGCGTTGATGAAACAAAAATTTCTCCTTTGTGCAGTGAGGGTTTCGGCCAAACAGAAAAGAGAAGCTCCAAGCATTTTTGATCCTTCCAAGCTCTAAGATGAGTTTCCCATAACACCTTTGTATGATCCCTTGATGGTGCTAGCCAAAGATGTGAATTTATGTTCCAACATGCACAAATTCTTCAAGTTTTTGCAACAAAAACAGAAAAGTGGAAGCCAAAACTGCAGTGAAGTTTTCGGCAATGTGAGAGAGAGGAGAAATCTGATTTTTTGTTACAAAAATCAATTTATATTTATGCCATAATATTTATTAATTAATAATAAACTTATGACACAAATCATGCAATGGCTTAGAGTGTCAAACACTCAATTTCCATGCAAAACCCTTGAGTGCATTGTACACTATCTCCATGCAACGCATCAACAATTAAATAATGCATATAATGACATGTGTCATGTGGGCCCCACACGTTTCCAAATGAAAGTGGCCCACGTGCACTCACGCGTTCGGGTTCGATATTTCCGAAATACCGAACTTACGTCGCGACGTTAATTAAATCGAATTTAAATAATAATTGCGCCTAGCGAAATTAATATTTACGTCGCTAACGAATTAATTCTAAATTAACTCGTTTGCCCGAATTAAAATCTAATTTTAATTTCGCGTCGAAATCGAATTTCGATTATTATATCGAATATAATAATTTTACGATTAATTCCAAATTAATCGTTCTCTCTCTATATATAGTACTTTATTTATCCAAGATAAAGTCTCTCTGTAATTAATCCAAGATTAATCGAGTTTGAATCATACGTCATTGGTGAATCTTCGGGAAGCGACCCAAGAGACTCTAGATATGTTGGCAGTAATCCGGTTGTCGAACTATCCGAACACGTACGTACCAAGTACTACGTTTTTACCGATTTACAAGACAAGGTTAGCCTCTAGCAAAACGCCATGTCTACCCAATTCTCTAGAAATATTCTTATTGGAATATAAGATCTATAACAGGCGTAGTATACCATAGTATAATGTATATCGAACCAGTATCGGATGATCACATGTAAGGCCTGGGGCTGGAGAGGTGTCCTGCCCGTACGATACACATATCGGACATCAAGCAACCAGTCTCTTTGAATCGGATAATCCTGACCTAGTCATATTATCCCGATGGTTGCAACCATTATAGAGTACTAGTTATGTATCCCTCGCGATCATCATCTCCATATGTCTGAAGTGATACTTCCATCTTGACATCACACCACCAATACACGACGATTCTCGATAAACCCAGAAGAGGTGTACACAGAACCCGTTAAAGCCCTGGACCACCAAACTAAAGTTTACCGATTGTCGTAAGTACTAGCGATGCAAGTCTCAGGTTAAGATCATATGCACCTACCCTGAAGCGGACTCCCATAGACACGTAGACATACTACCAATGGGACTCCGCGGGGTCTATCCAAAGCGAAGTGTTTTTTCCGTACCATCGGTAAAACACAACCTCCTACCGCACTTGCATAAGTATCCAATACTTAAATATATTAGAACTATGCCGTTGTGCCCTCACAACATGCACAAGTGCAGTACTAGTCTATTCCGCATTATCGATGTCCAATCTCGATAATACTACGACTAGGGATATTAATGATTAAACCTTTATGGATTGATACCGTCTCATATCATCACAATCCGGAACTAATCATAGGGACTTTTACCATTTATTATCAAAGTAAATAAATACAAAACGGTAAAAAGGCAATTTCATTACTACATAGTTAATTTTTGTACAATAATACAATATCATTTACAAAATAGTGACGCTATGGGTCATTACTGTCTAACATATACCATATGGTAAAGGATCGTTTGATATTAGATCACACCACATATCCTTATCCATTTAACAAATATTGTATTCGGGAAGGTGACTAAATCTCATTTAACCAATGATTGTCATTGGACCAAAATTTTTATTAAACTGATACATTGGATGTATGTAATTTAATGAATTGTAAATTGCTTAAGGTAGTTTTCTTTACTTTGTAACTTAGTCGATGAACTGTCGTGACTTAGTTACGTGTTTCTGATGAAATGCGGATAGAATATTTTGACTGGTTCAAAGAAATTCGATCTGAAGTTTTGAAAATTGTATCTTTAAAATTCATAATGAGTTTTTGAATTGTTCAAAGAGGTTTGATACGATCAAACATATGAATTTTTGGAAATTTTTTCTAAGGTTATTCGAAGAATATAATTCTTACATCAATATTATTCTTCCACGATTCCATATTGATGGAATTGGTTAGTGGAAGAAATCAATCTTATACGATTTGATTCGTTTGATATTGAGAGTTACCGAATTAGTTTCAATACTCTTGGGGATATGCTACAGTAACACTTATTCATCATTTTAGTTAATGTTCCATTAGTTTCTACAGTACGTATATTATGTGTATAAGTAGAAAATTCAAATCTTGAAATGTTTGAGATTTGAATCTATCTTTTGTATAATTGTTATATAATTGATATTACTTGCGCCTCGGAGTGACAAGTAGATGTTTATCATTTATTTTATTTAATAGAATATTGTATTCTTTTTGATAAAATATCCTTTCTACGATCTCGAGTAATAAAATTGTTTATTACTTAGTGTGTAAATTTTGATGTTGACTATTGTAGAAAAGACTTGACTTATTGAAGTCAAATACAATGATAAACTATTAATGGTACTACATAATTAATTAGATGAAAATACTCTTTATTACTTACTTATAAGTTCAATAGGATAACAAAATCATTTGCAAAGTATTTGATGCTTAATGGTTCTATTATTTTTTTATTGAAGAAAATTATCCTATAACTTATAGTGGGAGCGATATTTGATATCGAATCCGAAAATTAGCATTAGACCATAGATCTTAGATTTTTCATAGCTTACTACAATCAAGTTAGGAACTTGATTGTGCTTTAGTTATGAAACTTTCATAAAATGTACAAATGGTTTACGCAGCATAAACACGGTGAGCTTATTAAAGGTTTGACCTTTTATAGTATGACAGTGAGAAAAGTTATACTCAGCAATCTATTGTAGATTCTGAGGAAACTTGTCTCCAGTTGCACTGATTGAATAATCTAAGATCTGTTGGTTGATGATGATATTAAATTGTATATTTTAGCTAAAGAATACAAAGTGGCGTTTCTGAATGGTTTCTTCAGATAAGAGATCCATTGTGATTTCTTAGTTTTAGAGTTCGTTTTGGAATGGCCCTGGAGTTTGTATTATGCTAAGATTACAATTTAGTATATTAGCTTATAGAGCCTATTGTAGACTCGGATGAGCTTTTGGAAATTTGTGTTTTCTAATTTTGATATCAATCAGATTGTCTGATTTTATCAAATCATAGAGAATACATATGAGATAGAAGGGTTTGTGGTAGCGTACAAATTTCTTTCTAGTATTTTACATCATAATGACACTGTCATTATTAATGTAATAATGAGATGTTGATGAGGTCAAAGGTTTACCCGATTCGTTTTTTTCTCCATAAAATCAGTGGGAGTTGTGTCTTTATTATATTCGATATAAAGTTTTATATGTGATATAAAACTAAGAGACTGGAGAGGTGCTCTCATTAGTCGTGCATTAGATATGATCTAATAAAGGACACTGCAAGACTATTTGTATGACAGTTAGTATAACTGTTTGACAGTTAGTGTGTCTATAATATATAATATTCATCTTTCGTAAAGGATGATTCCTTTGTCGAAAAATAAATTGATTAGAGTGTCTAGTCAATTTTATGCATCATAGGATGATGGCATAATGAATGTTATATTAAGTATGATTAGAGATATCAATTTGATCGTAATTGTTACGAGTTATTTTGATACCCTCTAGACCATAAGATGTGTTTTGAAACATGTTCTTTATTATCTTTGAGATATAAGAACGAGTTTCTTATTAATGGAGAATAAATCTGCAACCATTAGGGTCAGATTAGTTTTGAGTCTAATTATGATGTTAGACTGTCTACGTCATAAAGAGTAAGAAAATATGATGTGAGAGAGTCACGGATGATTCTACTGTATTAGTAGAATTAGTTGCAACTTATGAATTATTGACGTATGAAGTTGCATAGTGACCTCAAAGATTAGAAGTTTGTTATTAGTATTGTGTTTATGGTTGTCTACATAGTATTTTGGATTTGATCAGTAAATACTTAGACAACTTAGTAGCTGAAGCACAATATTGATATGACATATGAGTCATATTGATGTAGAACTTAGTTTCTAAAAAAATATGAATGATGTTTGCTAAGGAAAAAGATCGTGTTTGTTGGACAAACTCAATATGTCAGAGCGGGCTTACTTGCTGTTACCTACCTCTTGAGCGCTAGGTGAGTTGTTGAGGGCCATGAGTATGTGATACACATTGGGATGTGTATACGATACCATGGAATGGCACTAGAGCAAGTGGGAGAAATTGTTAGGGTCAGTGCTCTGAGCGCCAATCCAGAACGTATTTATGTCCAATTCATGAATACGAGCAATATCTTTTTCCATAATATTATTAATTTAAATGATAACACATCTTGTCTTTTATATATGTATTCGATCTAATTTTGATTAGATTGAAACTAAATATGGTTTAATGATATGTATATATATTAAACAAAGACCCCGGGATTTACAACGTAGTGCGCAGTTACAACATAGTTTGTAATTGACATTGGGAAGTGTCATTATAAGTTGTATATCCTTAAATTAAGTTCCTGGTCAAGATTTACTAACAAGGGTCGGTTAGTAAAATCCGATGAGACCAGTACATGTCGTATATCAGACTTGGTCCGATGGTTTATCCCAATGAACCATGAGTCTTGGGAGACTCGTATAGACGTGTAGGTGTTTATTTGATAATTACTGAATGACTCACCGAAGATTTCCTAATAAATGGTACACCAACGTCAATATGAATCTTCTCGGGTTGAGTAGCATAGTGATTCTTTGACTTGAGATACCACTGTGGATATGTGAGTTATCCTCCACACTTAGATAAAAGTCACGTCACCGACCTATTTAGATCAGACCTCTGCCTGTTCATTGGGTGTGGACTTATGCTCATGATATCCTGTGAGTATCAAGAAAGGATCCGTCATTTCTGTGTACAGAGCATAGGTAATCTATAATTGATTAGCAATCTGTTAAATCTATGGCCATAGTATACTTCGGAAGTGAGTTCCGAATATTATTTAGAGATTGCTAATAGGTACGTCGACATGATTATTCCTATAGAGATTTGACGTTTATATCTATATCTCTGGGATAATCCGGATACTTGTGACTGAGGAATTATACGTATGCAGTGATCTCGACCTGTATGATTCAGCGAGTTTATCCGCGGTCGTCATAATTTACGGGTGGGTGAATTATGGACACGAAATTGGATTTCATGATGGATATACCTGAATCTAGAGAGTCTCACTAATGAAATATACTCGTAGAGCACTATGGAAACTATTATGAGTAATACTGATGGTATTTATAACTCGTTTAATGGTTAAACGAAAAATACATGCAATCGGGACCTAACGGTCATTCCCGAATTAATTTGTATTTATATTTAATACTTGATTTTATTAAATACGCATTAATAAAATATCAAATTGTGATTTTTGATATATATCATTAATATATGTATTTGAGATATTTATTGTAAATTTAATACATATATTTAAGATATATATATATATTATTTAATTATTTAATTGTTAAATAATTAAATTTATTTATAAAATAAATATCTTTTAATAATGATTTGCTTAATTAAAGCTTGGAAATGGCATGATGCCATTGGAACACATTTTGTTTGCTTTATTAAAGTTAAAGTGTTAACTTAATTTAGCAAAATGTGTACCAATTAATTGAAACAAAAATTAAAGAAATGGTTTTTTATTTTTTTTGATATTCGGCCATGATGGAAAATTGTTAACAAAATTTTTGTTTCATTTTTTCAAAAATATAGACAAGTTAAACAAAATATTACAAAGTGAGTTGAGAGGATTTGAAGAAAATGAAAAAGAAGAAAGCTTAATTTTTGGAAATTTTGTAAATATTCTTCAATTTTCTTCAAGATTGAAATTGTTTATATTATTCTCATCTTCAATTGTGTTGCTAGAATAATCTCTCTACTCTTAAGTTTGTAATTAAAGTTGTTGGAAGCTTGTTTGAGGATGTTAAGCATGTATGATTAATTTATTTACTTATTATTGTAATTAAGCTTAATAAATTATTTAGAAAATTAAAGTTGCCATTCTAGAGTTGATTAGGCATTCATAATTAACCTAGAATTGTTCTTGATTAATTTCATGATTATGAGACTTAATTGGTGTGGTAATTAGATGATTAAAGTATTGAATTTTGTCAATTTAATGTAAATTGTCCAATTTGAGTAATTTATGAAATTAGGGTTCTTAACCCATTGTAATTTTGGGGCTTTTCATATATATATGATATAATTTGATGTATATTTGATGTATGTCAAATTTGGGATTGATTGGATTTGATCTTGATGTGTTTTGAACAAATTGGGCAAATTGTAATTAATATAAAATCTGGGCTGTTTTTGTAATTCTGGGAAAATCTGGGCAGTTTTGGAATTCTGGAAAATTTTATAGTTTATGTTTCAAATTGAATAAATTATTTGGGATTGATTTGGAATCAATTAATATGTATTTGACAATTTAAGGACCAAATGATTAATTTGCAAAGTGTATGGGTCTCATAGCAATTAATGATAAATCTGATTTTTCAGATAAAAATTCAGTTTTTATTTATTGAGTAATTATAATAAATTGGTTTATTTAATTTCCCAAGGAAAATATTTATCGGAATTCATTTCAGAGTGAAAATATGCGAAAACGGCGAAAAACGGCGTTACCGGGGTAAGGTTTGCCCAAACAGTGAACTGGGCACTTTTCGTTTTGGTTTCTATTAAATGTCCCAAACAAAGATTAAGCATGTGAAATACTATAAAGAATATATATAAAAAACATGAAGTATGGCGGAATCATACTTACAATGCCTTGTGATGAAGAAGATGATCAAATGGTAGAAGCTCCAAGTGATGGAAGGTTCGGCCAAGAGGAGGAAGAAGACTCCAAGCTCCAAGCTCTTGTATTCCAAGCTCTTTGATGGTTTCCCTATCACCTCTTTTGATCCCTTGCTTGTGCTAGCAAAAATGGAGAAATGGAAGATCAAATCTTCCTTGCCCTTGTCAATGGAGTTCTCGGCATTTGAGAGAGAAGAGAGAGTTTTTTGATTAATTAATTTTTGTATTACCAAAAATCAATTATATTTATGTTTTAATTTATTAATTAATAATAAATCTATGACATAAGCCATGCAATGGCTTAGAGTGTCAAACACTCAAACTCCATGCAAAGCCTTTGAGTGAAATGCACACTATCACCATGCAATGCCTTAGAGTGTTTTATACACTATTAACATGCAATGCCATATCAATGACAAGTGTCATGTGGGCCCCACACGTTTCCCAATGAAAGTGGGCCCACGTCCACTCACGCGTTCGGGTTCGATATTTCCGAAATACCGAGCTAGCGTCGCGACGTTAATTAAATCGGATTTAAATAAATAATCGCTCCTAGCGAAATTATTATTTACGTCGCTTACGAATTAATTCTAAATTAACTCGTACGCCCGAATTAAAATCTAATTTTAATTTCGCGTCGAAATCGAATTTCGATTATTATATCGAATATAATAATTATATCGATTAATTCCAAATTAATCGTTCTCTCTCTCTAAATAAGGCACTTTATCCGAGATAAAGTTTCTCCGCAATTAATCCAAGATTAATTAAGTTCGAATCAATATCATAGGTGAATCTTCAGGAAGCGACCCAAGAGATCTCCGGATATTTTGGCAGTAAATACGGTCGTCGGATAATCCGAACACGTACGTACCTCGTACTACGTCTTTACCGATTCACAAGACAAGGTTGGCTTCTAGCAAAGCGCCATGCCTACCCAATTCTCCAGAAATATTCTAATAGGAATATAAGATCTGTATCAGGCGTAGTATACCGTAGTATTGCGTAAATCGATCCAGTATCGGATGATCACATGCTAGGCCTGGGGCTGGAGATGTGTCTGCCCCGTACGAAACATATATCGGACATCAAGCAGCTAGTCTCTTTAATCAGACAATCCTGACCTAGTCATATTGTCCCGACGGTTGCAACCTTTATAGAGTACTAGTTCTGTGCCCTGCGTGATCATCGCCTCCATATGTCTGAAGCGATACTTCCATCTTGACATCACATCCAGCAACACTACGATTCTCGATAAACCCAGAAAAGGTGTACACAGAACCGGTTAGGGTCCCCAACCACCAAAACCAAAGTTTACCGATTGTCGCAAGTACTAGCGATGTAAGTCTCAGGTTAAGACCATATACACCTACCCTGATGCGGCCTCCCATAGACACGCAGACATACTACCAATGGGATTCCGCGGGGTCTATCCAGAGCGAAGCTGTTTTCCGTACCATCGGTAAAACACAACCTCCTATTGCACTTGCATAAGTATCCAATACTTAAATATATGAGAACTATGCTGTTGTGCCCTCACAACGTGCACAAGCGCAATACTAGTCTATTCCGCATTATCGATGTCCGATCTCGATAATACTCCGACTAGGGATATTTAATGATTAAACTTTTATAGATTGATACTGTCTCATATCATCTCAATCCAGTATTAATCATATGGACTTTCGCCATTTATTAGTCAAAGTAAATAATATTACAAAACGGCAAAAGGCAATTTCATTATCACATAGTTAATTTTGTACAATAATACAATATCATTTACAAACAGTGACGCTATGGGACATAATGTCTAACATTTCGTCCAGCCCACGAGCTGTCCAAATATTTTTGGGGCTGACATGGGCAGTTCCCATGAGCATTGGTCGGTCGGTTCGGCCGGAAATGCTTTTTATTGTATTTTGCGGAAAAATATTTTCGCAAAGGTTTCGCGTTGTTTCTATATTTTATATGTCGTTATATGATATCAAATAAATATGTTTAGGTGAAATATGAATGAATTATTAATATTTGATATTGAATAATTTATTCGTAAGTTTAAAAATTTTAAACTACGATTTCGCCCGAAAAGCGCTTCTTCCGATGCGCCTCCCTGTTTTTGTTGGTTTCTATTAAGGTCCCAAGATCAATAATAAGCATGAAATATGTGCGAATTCAAATCGACAAAGTTGCGGAATACTCACATCGATCGGTTGAGCGACGCGCGAGGCAACAAAAATCTTCACTTCCCACTGTCAGGGTCACGGCAAACTGCAGTTCCAAGCTCACTGGTTTTCGGTTTTTGCCTCCAAATTTTGAGCTCCAAGCTTCGTCAATTGATTCCCGGCTCATGGGTGGACTTCCCTATCACCTTCGCATGTCTTGTAAGTGTGCTAGCACTTGTGATTTTGCCACAAAATCCCACTCTTGCTTCCCTTCACTGCTCGTTTTGTGAGCAAAACCATAAGAAGAAAAGGCAGTGAACTGCCGAGAGAGAGAGGAGAATATGGAGAGAGAGAGAGATATGATAAAAAAATGTGTTGTATGAGTTGTTAAAAGAAAAGTTTATCTAATACACAAAAATTAAATTCAAAACTCAATTTCCAAAAGTCAAATATCAATTAAAAATTGATAAATGTCTTTCAGCTTTCAAAAGCTTTTCCAACAACTCACATCAAGTCACATCACTCAATCAAGTGACAACTTGTCACATCACTCAAAGTGACATTTGATTTGACGCTTGATGCGACTAGCGATTTGACGCTTGATTTGACTTCCGTGCCGCATTCGAATTCGAAATGCGAATGCGCTCGCAAACAATCTCGGGCTCGGGTTCGCTAATTCCAAATTAATGAATTTCCGTTGCGTCATAATTAAATGATTACGCCTAGCGAAATCACTATTCACGTTGCTAACGAATTAATTGTCGCAAGTATTAGCGGTGCAAGTCTCAGGTGACCATCATCTCCATATGACTGGAGTGACACTTCCGTCTTGACATCACACCCAACACACTACGATTCTCAATATACCCAGCATTGGCGTACACAGAACCTATTAAAGCCCTGGATGACCTCAACCAAAGTATATTGATTGTCGCAAGTATTAGCGGTGCAAGTCTCAGGTTAAGACCAAATACACCTACCCTGATTTCGGACTTCCATAGACACATAGTCATATTACCAATGGAATTCCGAGGGGTCTATCCAGAGGGAAGCTGTTTCCCGTACCATCGGTAAAACACAACCTCCTATTACACTTGCATGAGTATCATATACCCATATGTATGAGAACTATGTCGTTGTGCCCTCACAACGCGCACAAGTGTAATACTAGTCTTTTCCGTATTTATCGATGTCCAATCTCGATAATACTCTGACTAGGGATATTTAATGACTTATCCTTCGTGGACTGATACTGGCTCATATCATTCTCCGTCCAGGAACAAATCATAGGGACCTCCTATCATTTATACATCTAGGTGATCTAATAACAAATGATAAGAGTGCAATCTCCTTTGTCACATAGTTAATTTGTACAACAACACAATGATCTGTACAAATAGTGACGCTATGGGTCATAATTGTCCAACAATCTCCCACTTGGCCTATAGCCAGTCACTCGAGTGTCTTACACCCGAACTATGGACGGTTGGCTCAAACTACTGAGAAAAGACTTTCGTCAGCGGATTTGCATGATTATCGTCTGATGCGATTTATACGATCATCACATCGCCACGATGTATGATCCGACCGAATCAGATGAATATCGAAGTATGTATCTGGATCGTTGATGAGACCATTAATTCTTTAGCCTATGCTGACGCCTAGCTCAGCTGCTAACAAAACTATATCTAATCTAATTAGATTTCTTATTGACCCAGATGGCTTCTATTGCTGCCTCAGCTGCAGCAATAACCCACATTAGTTGTTTATTCGGTAACAGTATCTTTCTTGGAAGATTTCCGGCTTAATGTTCCGTTATTCAAACTGTATAGTACCGTTTGTGACTTTTAGTCGTCTTTATCGGTTAGGAAACTTACTACAGTGATCCCAGTCACTTCAAGTTCTCCATCTCCATAGACTAAGACAACATCCTTAGTTCTATAAGATACTAACGGATGTTCATAACATTAATCCAGTGACTATCACATGGATTGGCCTGTGTGTTACTTCATATGCTCAAAGCGTATGAGACACCAGGTCGCGTACATTTTTCAATGTACGATTCCACTGAGAGTTTTCGAAAGCCAAGCTTTCGCCGATAGTTATATGGGAATATCATTTCCAAGAAATGATATATTATCATTAATTTTATAGGACAGCCACTGTCAGTGCTCCCACTAACCCTCTTATATACACAAGAATCATTTCTTTTTTGAATTAAATCATACTCTATTATGATTACATCAAAACTATAATTCCAAGAACTTATTGCTTGCTTCAATCCAAACATGGATCGAATAACCTGCAAACCTTGTTTGCTAGTTTTGGTACGACAAAACCGCCAGGATGTTGTAAACATCCTCCAAAAGGTTTCCTTTTCAGGAAAGCAATTTTCCGTTAAGCTGACATATTTCATACATGAAACATGCAGCTTTAGCAAGCATTATCCAAATGGATTTACCGTGGCAACATGTAAAAGGTTTCGTCGTAATCAACATAATATTGATAACAATACCTTTCCGCTAAAAGCCTAGCTTTATACGTTGGTATGTTGCCTTCCATGTATGTCTTCCTTGAAGACTTATATAGTACCATTAGGCACAATGCCTTGCGGTACATCAACTACTATCCAAACATAGTTGATATACATGGAATCCATTTCGGATTCATGACACTTTGTCATAATAGGGAACGATACCTTGTCACTTCCTCATACGTAGTCAGTTGGTATACCTCAATAAGATTGACATCTTTATGAGGTGAGATCAGAAACCCATACCCCAGGTTATTTTCTAAATCTCTCCGACCTACTCGGTTCCTGTGTATTCAAATATTATTGGTAATAGTTTCATCCTTGATGAACTATTTGTGTTCCATTAGGAATCGATGCCTTGAATAGTATTACTCCGATTTTCATCGAGTTTTACTATCCTCCCACTTACCACTGCATATTGGTATTCCTCGTAGGAAAACCGCATGGTGAGCAACAATCTAATTGTTCTCTAGTGAGATGTATAAGTATAATACTTTTGGTATCCCTAGGATAACCTACAATTGGCACTTATCCAATTTGGGTTCTAGTTTGGTATCATCCAAACATATGCCTAGCATACCCAAATGTTCAGGAATGAGAAACCTGGTTTCCTTCCCGTTCATATCTAATATGATATCTGTCAAACAGATTATGATGGAACCTTATTCAAAATAAGTTCTGCACTGTTTATGCTTATCCGTTAAAGGAAATGGTAGCTCAGAGCGACTCATGATTAAACTTATAATGTCTAACAAAATTAGGTTACTCAGTTCGGACACACCGTCAAAATGACGTGTTCCTCGAGGAGTCCTCATTTGAAAGAATACTTTACACTTTCAAGTATTTGAGAAACTTATTGCTTAAGTATTTTCCATTACGGTCTTACCGTGACAGTTTAATACTTTAGCCGATCGGTTTGTCTATTTCGTGTCGAAACTTTAAAAGTTTCCGATTTGTGTTTCGAAGAAACACATAACCATAACGCGATGCCACATCCGTATAGGTCACGAAATATTCATATCCACATCTAGCCTATCTAGACATGGGCCCACTTGCTTCACTATGAACTAGGGCTAACAGATCGGTGGCATTTACACTTTTACCAAGTAAAGGTGTTATAGGCACATTGCCCAATAAACTAGATTCGTAGACTTTATTTGAATGGAATCAAATTAGTTTGAGTACCCACTCTTCAAAAGTGTGGATATACGAGTCTTGTTTAATTGTGTCCCAGACAACAATGCCACAATTAAGTTTCATCTAATCAAATCAGTTGAGCTAATTGTTTGTCATATTATATATTCGAGATTTATTTATATTCAAAATATAAATGTTGTTATTCACATCTAATGTGTTTATCTCAATATCATTTTTATATAATAAAACACTTTAGTGTTCTAGAATATAAAGGTTCACCCGCAGCGGGTTAACACTGATATAGAGATAATGTATCTAGTCAAACTAGTTACATTATAACAGTTTCCTAATTTAAGTACACACCCGAAGGTAGTTCCTAAAGTTAGGTATCTACGGTTAAAATAGTGATTTTCGTCCGTTTTCAATTCGCAGATATATCTCGATTGAAGTCAGTATCCTGTTCAAAACAGATTCTGAACATTAATATATATTTATGTACCACACTAAGTATTTAAAATCCAATTTCAATACTAGTCATGAACATATTTATGACAAACATATTTGAAGTCAGAGCATTGCTCGTCTTCAATTCCTTCATGTTTGCCTTGTCCAAACGGCAGTCACGCTTCCGTGATCCCGTTTGCCACAATTTAGGCAGACATTTTGGGATATGTCCTTTATCTTCCTAGAAGATTATAATGATTGTGCCTTTGCCCTTTTCAACACTCCAGTAGCCTTTGGCCAAGCCTCGGGTTTCTAAAAAATCAAAGTAAGGTGCGCCTTGTGCTACTTGCCTATGGCAAAGTTAGACTTTATCTCCTTGAGAATAGTCATTAAATCTCCAAGAGTTATTTATTGCAATTTAGTACTTCTAAGATTCTAAGGATAGATTCTTTGAAGATCCTTCAATTTCTTTATCATACTTTAAGGATCTAATCCTTAGTTCTGATTCAGAAATTAAGGAGTCTACTGCGACAAGCTTAATGGATTAAGCACTTAAGTTATCATCACATAAATCTTCCAAAGATTATGCTCTACTATTTGCTTAACTCCGGACTTAGGCTTAATATATATTATTTTATCAAATAAAATAACTCATTGTTTTCCAGGACCATCCTGAAAACATTCCCCATTTTGAAAATTAAACCATTTTAACACATTTTCCCTATGATTATGTTTTAAATGTCAATCTTCCAATTGTATCTTGATTTTTAATAGTCCAACTATTTAATCAACGATTTAGGTACTATTTATTATAATGATTACAATAGTCCAACAATTTAATCAACTATAATTTTATAGATTAAAATCAATTATATTGATTACTATAATCCAATTTTAAAATCAACTATAAATGAATTGTTTGAATATAGTCCAACAATTTATTAAAACAACAATTTAAATATTAGTCCAACTAACATTTAATTTCTTTGACGAGTGATATTTGTGATTGAGCGCGTATGGCAAGTAATTAAACGAATATTGCAAATTCAATTCTTGCCTCCCACTATTTTTCGGCGAGCCTCTAACCCTCTGTCGAGTAATCGGGAAACCGTGTTTCCTAGTGGGCTAGGTGTTAGACAGTAATGACCCATAGCGTCACTATTTTGTAAATGATATTGTATTATTGTACAAAATTAACTATGTAGTAATGAAATTGCCTTTTACCGTTTTGTAATTTATTTACTTTGATATATAAATGGTAAAAGTCCCTATGATTAGTTCCGGATTGTGATGATATGAGACAGTATCAATCCATAAAGGTTTAATCATTAAATATCCCTAGTCGTAGTATTATCGAGATTGGACATCGATAATGCGGAATAGACTAGTACTGCACTCGTGCATGTTGTGAGGGCACAACGGCATAGTTCTCATATATTTAAGTATAGGATACTTATGCAAGTGCGGTAGGAGGTTGTGTTTTAC
The DNA here is from genome assembly GCA_019454045.1 of Zanthoxylum bungeanum. NCBI lineage: Eukaryota > Viridiplantae > Streptophyta > Magnoliopsida > Sapindales > Rutaceae > Zanthoxylum > Zanthoxylum bungeanum. The sequence goes on from SKCR01036380.1 coordinate 190,917, forward strand.
CGATGGTACGGAAAACAGCTTCGCTCTGGATAGACCCCGCGAGAGTCCCATTGGTAGTATGTCTGCGTGTCTATGGGAGTCCGCTTCAGGGTAGGTGCATATGATCTTAACCTGAGACTTGCATCGCTAGTACTTACGACAATCGGTAAACTTTAGTTTTGGTGGTCCAGGGCTTTAACGGGTTCTGTGTACACCTCTTCTGGGTTTATCGAGAATCGTAGTGTATTGGATGTGATGTCAAGATGGAAGTATCACTTCAGACATATGGAGAAGATGATCGCGAGGGATACAGAACTAGTACTCTATAATGGTTGCAACCATCGGGATAATATGACTAGGTCAGGATTATCCGATTCAAAGAGACTGGTTGCTTGATGTCCGATATGTGTATCGTACGGGGCAGACACATCTCCAGCCCCAGGCCTTACATGTGATCATCCGATACTGGTTCGATATACACTATACTACGGTATGCTACGCCTGTTATAGATCTTATATTCCAATAAGAATATTTCTAGAGAATTGGGTAGACATGGCGTTTTGCTAGAGGCTAACCTTGTCTTGTAAATCGGTAAAAACGTAGTACTTGGTACGTACGTGTTCGGATAGTTCGACAACCGGATTTACTGCCAACATATCTAGGATCTCTTGGGTCGCTTCCCGAAGATTCACCAATGACGTATGATTCAAACTCGATTAATCTTGGATTAATTACGGAGAGACTTTATCTTGGATAAAGTACTAATAAAGAGAGAGAACGATTAATTTGGAATTAATCGTAAAATTATTATATTCGATATAATAATCGAAATTCGATTTCGACGCGAAATTAAAATTAGATTTTAATTCGGGCAAACGAGTTAATTTAGAATTAATTCGTTAGCGACGTAAATAATAATTTCGCTAGGCGCAATTATTTATTTAAATTCGATTTAATTAACGTCGCGACGTAAGTTCGGTATTTCGGAAATATCGAACCCGAACGCGTGAGTGCACGTGGGCCCACTTTCATTTGGAAACGTGTGGGGCCCACATGACACATGTCATTATATGCATTATTTTATTGTTGATGCATTGCATGGAGATAGTGTACAATGCACTCAAGGGTATTGCATGGAAATTGAGTGTTTGACACTCTAAGCCTTTGCATGGTTTGTGTCATAAGTTTATTATTATTTAATAAATATTATGGCATAAATATAAATTGATTTTTTAACAAAAAATCAATCTCTTCTCCCTCTCAATTACCGAAACAGTGAGCAGTTTTGGCTCTCCATTTTTTCATTTTTTGTGGCAAGACTTGAAGAAAGTGTACAAGTTTGGAACTTTAATTCACAACTTTGGCTAGCACCATCAAGGGATCATACAAAGGTGTTATGGGAAACTCATCTTAGAGCTTGGAAGGATCAAACATTGCTTGGAGCTTCTCTTTTCTGCTTGGCCGAATCCTTCACTGCACAAAGGAGAAAGTTTTGTTTCATCAATGCATCCATTCCGATCTTTGTGAGTATGATTCCGCCATACTTCAATATTGTTCATTCTTTTATATATTTTGCTTGTGCTTTTGATCTTGGGACATGGATTAATTTTTCCAACAATGGTATCATTGAGCTTAAAGAGCATGCAAATATATTAGGATGTTATTTGGGGAAAATTGTTTGAAGCATGATTTGATGAGTTTGCTTGATTAAATATGCTTAGATGTATGTTATTAGATTATACATCATCAATTTCATGGAAAATAAATTGGATTAATTTTTCCAACCCAAATGAGGCTTGGCCGAATACATGCAAGCATGTGGACTAGATGATTTTTTAATTTTAAGACATTAGATGACTTGAAATAATATGGAATGATGATTTGTAACTCGATTGGATTGAAAACGAAATCGGAACCATTTTAATCTCCTTGGCCGAATGCTTGATGGAGTATTAGGGACTTGATTTTTTGATTAAATAATGTTGGACATATATTTAAGATAAAATATGATTTAAAGGAGATTAATCATGAAAATACACTTTAATTAATTAAGTTATAAAATTTGGAATTTTAAATTTGGTTAATTGGGCTTAAATTGGAATTGGGCCTAAAACTATTTATTTGGACATAAATGGGCTTGGTTGGGCCAAGTAGATTTGGACCATTTGGATTGGATCCAAAATGGGCCTAAATCACACCATTTAAGTCCAAATGTAATAAATGGGCTTTTATGTTTAATTGGGCCTTATGGGCTTGATATTGATTTTATGGCAATGAGGGTGATTCCTTATTGGGCTTGGAAATTGGGTTTGACCCACATTGACCAAGGCCCAAGCCTAATAAAATCAATAGAAAGCCCATCGGACTTTAATTAAACGGACATTAGATGTTAGTTGGGCTTTGAGACCCAATAGTACTAGATTTGGAATCTAAGTTATAAAAGCACAATAAAAGTGTAAATATTTAATTTAGAATTAAATAATAGGATTAGTATTGAATACGACTTAAATTGGATTTAACGAGTAGTTCGATATAATTCGTGAATTCATACTATAAGTATTTATTCTCAAAACGAGTTGGACTCGCGCAAATGCAAACAATTGTTTGAACATTGTATTGTCACCTAATTAAAGACTAATTAATTGGATTTGATTGGTTGTATAACATGCCTTGAATGAATGAATGTGGATGTGTTGTGAATGAATAGTGTATATCGGATGGATATTAGAAGGGAAGGGTAATTTTAGAAATTATTGTAAATTTGGAATTTATAAATTGGACCTGCGTGTCCAGCCTTATCTCTTTATCTCTTTAATTCTCTTCTCACCTAATTCCCCTCAATGTAAATGAGGTTTCTCTTATTGTATTATGTAATTGGGTAGAAGTAGAATAGTGCTAGCGGGGAGAGGAAGGGAGTGATTTGTTCTAGGAACAAGTTGTTTTATATCCATCCGCATATCACTATTACTTTACTTTACGCGCTTTATGATGTTTTAGAAGCATGCTTAAGGGTGTATGATGATGAGACCTAACAAAGATAAATTAATTGGTTGCCAATTACGCGAAAAATCCCTCAAACAATATTAAGCGATTTTCCTTCCGTTGAATGATTCTTTCTCAAGATCCGAAATTGGCATTGGTTTGTTGGCCAAAGTCAAGACCTTTGTCAATTGAGGATGTGTTTGAATCATGAGAGTTTTGTTCCACATCGGTGTCCTGTCCAAGTTGTGATTTGTTGGCCAAAGTCAAGATCACTTCTTGTCCATCGACATTGATTACGAAACTTTCCTTGTCAATGGGTCCCGCTTAACTGGAATCATTAGGTTTGTTGTGCCAAAGCCAAGGCTTAGTTGATTCAGAGGAAATGGTTAGGAAAATGTATTGGATACATTGACATATGTATTAGATATATATGTTTCGGACTTGGATGTCCACCTACCGGATCTAGGAATTGGATGGGATCCAATTGATCTTCGAGATCTACCTAGTTAAATATCATACAACTTGTTGGCCAAAGTCAAGGTTGTGTGTTATTTAACGGGATCCTAGCCCACTAGGAAATTGGATTTCCCGAGTACTCAACAGAGGGTTAGAGACTTGTAGAAAATAGTGGGAGGCTAGTATTGAGTTTGCAATTTCATTCATTCAGATACTTAGCTTTACGCGCTTACAAAATTTATTTCGTCAATATTTTAACATTAGTTGGACTAATAAAATGTTATTTTTCTTGTAACAGTTTGACTGTACCCATTTATCGTTAACTAGATAGTTGGACTATCGTAGTTAAGATGGCAAGCAAGGAAATGTCCGAGACATCATCATGGGTGACAATGTCTTTAAGGGGACAAACTTTGCTGATTGGGAAATGAACCTAAGGATAGTCCTTGGGGCGGAGAGGATACTGTATACGATACAAAGACCTCTCGGGCCTAAGCCCACTGAGCCACTTGAGCTGGAGTTATGGAAAACTCACAGTGATGATTGTGACACGGCTCAGTCGATCATGCTTGCTTCAATGACTCAACACTTTCGTCGCCAAATAGGGACTTGGATCCTTATAATATGATGGCAAGATTGCAAGATCTTCACCGCACTAATAAGCGGATGGCGAGGTACGAGTTGGTGAAGAAAATCTTTCGCTCCCGTATGACTGATGGTAGTTCTGTTGAGGTCCATGGGACTCAAATGATAGCCGATATTGATGAACTGGCTAATATGGGTATAGTCTTGGAGGCTGAGCTGGCTATAGATGTACTTCTACAGTCACTACCCGATACTTGGAAACAGATTGTCATCAACTACAAATTGATGAATTCGGATGACACTCTTGGAGAGTTATTGTCGATTCTCAAGGAGTCAGAGAAAGAACTTCTGAAAGGCAACAAGCGCGAGGCGCACTTTGCAACAACATCTCAAACGCCGAAAGCTGGGCTCAAGGCAACTGGGGGTGTTAAGAAGAAAAAGCATAAGAACAAAGGCAAGGCCAAGTCAACAAAGGCTTCTGGGAAGCCAAGGGACAAGTCTCAAGATGTTTGCCTGAAATGCGGCAAGAAAGGTCACTGGAAGCGTGACTGCCGCATGAACAAGGGACATAAGGAGGACATACAGGCGGGCAAGGCACCGGCCTCAGGTATGTTTGTTATTGAGATAAATATGACTACTTCTAGTCTTAATAAAAATTGGATTTTTGATTCTGGCTGTGGTTCTCATATTTGTACTGATGTGCAGGATCTGCATGATAGCAGGAGACTGGCTTCGGGGGAGGTTGATCTACGAGTTGGAAATGGAACTTCTGTTGCTGTTTTGGCCGTAGGCACTTTTGTTTTGGAACTGCCCTCGGGGCATGTACTTAAACTTTTGACTGTTATTATGTTCCTAGTTTAACTAAGAATATTATTTCTGTATCTTTGTTAACCCAGTATGGGTACACTTTTGTATTTAAAAACACCAGGTGTTATTTATATAAAAATGATGCAGAAATTTGCAGTGCTGATGCAAATAATGGTCTTTATATTTTGAATATAAATGAATCTCCAAAATGTAAAATAACAAACAAAAGGCTCAAAATGAGTAATCCAAAGGAAGAAACTTATTTGTGGCATTGTCGTCTGGGACACATCAACAAGACTCGCATATCCACACTTTCGAAGAGTGGGTACTTGGACGGATTTGATCCAAATTCATATGACGTCTGCGAATCTTGTTTATTAGGCAAAATGCCTAAATCACCTTTTAGTGGTAAAGGTGAACGCGCCACTGAACTGTTAGCCCTCGTTCATAGTGACGTTTGTGGGCCCATGTCTAGCCAGGCTAGAGGTGGATATCGATACTTCGTAACCTTTACGGATGATGCATCACGTTATGGTTATGTGTATCTAATGATGCACAAGTCGGAAACTTTTGAGAAATTCAAAGAGTTTCGACACGAAGTTGAAAAACAACAGGCAAGAGTATTAAAACATTACGGTCGGACCGTGGTGGCGAATACTTAAGTAATGAGTTTCAAGATTACTTGAAAGAATATGGTATTCTTTCACAATGGACTCCTCCTGGAACACCACAATTAAATGGTGTGTCTGAACGGAGAAACCGTACCTTGCTTGACATGGTAAGGTCGATGATGAGTCGCACTGAGCTACCTATATCCTTCTGGGGACATGCATTAGAAAGTGCAATTCTTATTTTGAATAGGGTTCCGTCAAAGTCTGTTGAACAGACTCCGTATGAGATATGGACAGGAAAGAAACCAGGTTTCTCATTCCTGAAGATTTGGGGTTGCTGGGCATACGTCAAACGTTTGGAAGGTACCAAACTTGAACCCAAATCAGATAAATGCCTATTTGTTGGATATCCTAAGGAAACCAAAGGATATTACTTCTTATTACCCACAAGAGAACAAAGTATTTGTTGCTCTACATGCGGTTTTCCTTGAGAAGGAATTCCTAAATGCAGTGTTTAGTGGGAGGAAAGTAGAACTCGATGAAAGTCGTAGTGATACTGTTCCTGGCAATGAATCAAGAACGGAACATGAACAGTCCATCCAGGATGAGACTGAACCACAATCTTCAATTACACAAGGACTACGTAGGTCGGAGAGAGTCAGGGTAATACCTGAGAGGTATGGATTCCTGATCTCACCTCATGTAGATATTAATCTTATTGAGGATACTGAACCGGCTACGTATGAGGAAGCGATACAAGGTATCGAATCCACTTTATGGCAAGAGGCCATGAAGGCCGAAATGGATTCCATGTATACCAACCAAGTTTGGACACTGGTTGATGCACCAGAAGGCGTAAAGCCTATTGGATGCAAATGGGTCTTCAAGAAGAAGACAGACATGGATGGCAACATACAAACGTACAAAGCTAGGCTTGTAGCGAAGGGGTATCGTCAACAACTTGGAGTTGATTATGACGAAACTTTCTCACCCGTTGCCATGATTAAATCCATTCGGATAATGCTTGCAATAGCTGCATATTACGATTACGAAATATGGCAGATGGACGTTAAAACCGCTTTCCTTAACGGAAACCTGTTGGAGGATGTTTATATGCAACAACCTGACGGTTTTATCGCACCAAGACTTGCAAACAAGGTTTGTAAGTTAAATCGGTCCATTTATGGACTGAAGCAAGCATCGAGGTCATGGAACCAACGTTTTGATGAGGTCATAAAAGAATATGATTTCATTCAAAACGTAGATGATCCTTGTGTATATAAGAAGGTTAGTGGGAGTGCACTGACTTTTATTGTCCTTTATGTCGACGATGTATTGCTTATAGGCAATGACATTCCCATGTTAACGTCGGTGAAAGCTTGGCTTTCATTGAAATTCTCCATGAAAGATCTGGGAGAAGCAGCTTTATTCTAGGAATAAAGATCTACCGGGATAGATCTAGAAGGCTACTTGGACTCTCCCAGAGTACATATATTGATAAAGTGTTGAAGAGATTCAACATGGATCAGTCCAAGAGGGGACTGTTGCCAACATCACATGGCGTCTTTCTATCTAGGGACATGTGTCCTAAAACACAAGATGAGAGAGACAACATGAGTCGGACTCCGTTCGCCTCGGCAGTCGGATCGATCATGTATGCCATGATATGTACACGACCTGATGTGTCCTATGCTTTGAGCATGTGCAGTCGATATCAGGCCGATCCAGGACAGGATCACTGGATGGCGGTTAAGAGTATCCTTAGGTATCTTAAAAGAACTAAGGATGTTTTCTTAATCTATGGAGATGGAGAACTTGAGGTATCTGGGTATACCGATGCAAGTTTCCAAACCGACAGAGACGACTTCAAGTCGCAAACCGGGTACATATTTTGCTTGAATAACGGAGCAGTGAGCTGGAAATCTTCCAAGCAAGATACTGTTGCCGATTCAACAACTGAAGCGAGTACATTGCAGCAGCTGAAGCAGCAAAAGAGGCAGTTTGGATCCGTAAATTTCTAATTGGATTAGGAGTAGTTCCGTTAGCAGCTGAGCCCGTTCCATTGTATTGTGACAATAGCGGGGCTATAGCACAGGCTAAGGAACCAAGGTCTCATCAACGATCCAAACATGTTCTTCGACGATTCCATCTGATTCGAGAGATCATACATCGTGGCGAGATGAAAATCGAAAGATCGCATCAGAGGATAATATTGCAGATCCGACGAAGGCTATTCCATCGCTGAGCGATTAGCGATAGTAATGTAGTTGATACAGTATTTAGGTAGATGCTTGAGTGACTGGCTATAGGCCAAGTGGGAGATTGTTAGACAGTAATGACCCATAGCGTCACTATTTTGTAAATGATATTGTATTATTGTACAAAATTAACTATGTAGTAATGAAATTGCCTTTTACCGTTTTGTAATTTATTTACTTTGATATATAAATGGTAAAAGTCCCTATGATTAGTTCCGGATTGTGATGATATGAGACAGTATCAATCCATAAAGGTTTAATCATTAAATATCCCTAGTCGTAGTATTATCGAGATTGGACATCGATAATGCGGAATAGACTAGTACTGCACTCGTGCATGTTGTGAGGGCACAACGGCATAGTTCTCATATATTTAAGTATAGGATACTTATGCAAGTGCGGTAGGAGGTTGTGTTTTACCGATGGTACGGAAAACAGCTTCGCTCTGGATAGACCCCGCGGAGTCCCATTGGTAGTATGTCTGCGTGTCTATGGGAGTCCGCTTCAGGGTAGGTGCATATGATCTTAACCTGAGACTTGCATCGCTAGTACTTACGACAATCGGTAAACTTTAGTTTTGGTGGTCCAGGGCTTTAACGGGTTCTGTGTACACCTCTTCTGGGTTTATCGAGAATCGTAGTGTATTGGATGTGATGTCAAGATGGAAGTATCACTTCAGACATATGGAGATGATGATCGCGAGGGATACAGAACTAGTACTCTATAATGGTTGCAACCATCGGGATAATATGACTAGGTCAGGATTATCCGATTCAAAGAGACTGGTTGCTTGATGTCCGATATGTGTATCGTACGGGGCAGACACATCTCCAGCCCCAGGCCTTACATGTGATCATCCGATACTGGTTCGATATACACTATACTACGGTATACTACGCCTGTTATAGATCTTATATTCCAATAAGAATATTTCTAGAGAATTGGGTAGACATGGCGTTTTGCTAGAGGCTAACCTTGTCTTGTAAATCGGTAAAAACGTAGTACTTGGTACGTACGTGTTCGGATAGTTCGACAATCGGATTTACTGCCAACATATCTAGGGATCTCTTGGGTCGCTTCCCGAAGATTCACCAATGACGTATGATTCAAACTCGATTAATCTTGGATTAATTACGGAGAGACTTTATCTTGGATAAAGTACTATATAAAGAGAGAACGATTAATTTGGAATTAATCGTAAAATTATTATATTCGATATAATAATCGAAATTCGATTTCGACGCGAAATTAAAATTAGATTTTAATTCGGGCAAACGAGTTAATTTAGAATTAATTCGTTAGCGACGTAAATAATAATTTCGCTAGGCGCAATTATTTATTTAAATTCGATTTAATTAACGTCGCGACGTAAGTTCGGTATTTCGGAAATATCGACCCGAACGCGTGAGTGCACGTGGGCCCACTTTCATTTGGAAACGTGTGGGGCCCACATGACACATGTCATTATATGCATTTTTTAATTGTTGATGCATTGCATGGATATAGTGTACAATGCACTCAAGGGTTTTGCATGGAAATTGAGTGTTTGACACTCTAAGCCTTTGCATGGTTTGTGTCATAAGTTTATTATTATTTAATAAATTATGGCATAAATATAAATTGATTTTGTAACAAAAAATCATATCTCTTCTCCCTCTCAAATACCGAAACAGTGAGCAAGTTTTGGCTCTCCATTTCTTCATTTGTTTTGTGGCAAGACTAGAAGAAAGTGTACAAGTTTGGAACATTAATTCACAACTTGGCTAGCACCATCAAGGGATCATACAAGGTGTTATGGGAAACTTATCTTAGAGCTTGGAAGGATCAAACATTGCTTGGAGCTTCTTTTTCTGCTTGGCCGAATCCCTCACTGCACAAAGGAGAAAGTTTTGTTTCATCAACGCATCCGTATTCCGATCTTTGTGAGTATGATTCCGCCATACTTCAATATTGTTCATTCTTTTTATATATTTTGCTTGTGCTTTTGATCTTGGGACATGGATTATTTTTCCAACACTAGGATCCCGTTAATATCACACAATCTTGACTTTGGCCAACAAATCGTATGATATTACTAGGTAGATCTCTAAGATCGATTGGATCCATCCAATTCTAGATCCGGTAGGGGAATCCAAGTGAAACATATCTTATAAATGCCAATACATCCAATGTATTGCCTACCTTTTCCTCTAATCAACTAAGCCTTGACTTTGGCACAACAACTTAGTGATCCCAGTTAAGCGCGACCCATTGACCATGGAAAGCTTCGTAATCAATGTCGATGGACAAGAAGTGGTATTGACTTTGGCCAACAAACCACAACTTGGACAAGACATTGACATGGAACAAAGCTCTCGTGATTGAAACACATCATTGACGGACAAAGGCCTTGACTTTGGCCAACAAGCCAATGCCATCTCGGATCTTGAGTGAGAATCACTCAATGGAAGGAAAAACGCTTAATATTTTGCGAGGGTTTTTCGAGTGCAAATTGGCACCCAATTTATTATCTTTGTTAAGGTCTCATCATCATACACCCTTAAACATGCATTCTAAATACATAATAAAGCGCGTATAAATAAAATAATAATTATATACGGATGGATACTTAACACATTGATCCTAGATCAAATCTCTCCCTTTCTCACTCCCGCTAGCACAAAAATTCCTTCTACCCGTTACACTACACTTCTAAAGAAACCTCATTTACATTGAGGGGAATAGGTGAGAAGAGAATACAAAGAATAAGGAGGTGATATGGCTGGACACGCAGGTCCAATTAATAAATCGAATTTATTACAACAATTTCTAAAATTGTCCCACCCATCTAATATCCATCCGATATACATTATTCATGCATCGCAACCATGTATTCACACAAGCTGTTATCATCAATCTAATAAAATTAATTAATCTGATAATTAGTGATCATCCAATGTTCAAACAACGATTTGATTTTGTTCGAGTCAAACTCGTTTTGCGAATAAGTACTCAAAGTACGAATTCCCGAATTAAATTAAACTACATAATTAAATCCAATTCAATATGCATTCAATTCTAATTCACTATTTAATTCTAAATTAAATACTACACTTTATTAACAAACCTATACGACTTAAATTCCAAATTTAATCGTTATGGGTCTCAAATCCCGATTAACGTCCAACGTTAATTTAATTAAAGTCCAATGGGCTTTTAATTAATTTCTTAAGGCGTGGACTTTTGGTCAACTCGGGTCAAACCGAATAACCAAAATCCAATCCGGGAGTTACCCCATAAGCCCATAAATCAATTTAGGCCCATTAGGCCCAATTAAACTTTAAAGGTCCATTAAGTCGCATTTGGGCTTTATGGAGGCGGTTTTGGGCCTAATTTGATCCAACCAATTTTGCCTAAACCCAACTTTGTACAACAAAGCCCAACAAGCCCAATTACAACATAACAAGCCCAAATCCAATTTTAAGCCCCAATTATAATTAAATCACAAAAACCCAATTTCACAATGTAATTACATAAAGTGCATACACAATTAATTACCCAATTAACATTTCTAAAACATCAATTTATATAATTAATCATGCTCATTTTCATCATCACATGTCCAACACATTTCGATTAAAATCAAACCCATAATTACATGCTAAAAGTCTCGGCCAGGGAGGGGATTTGTGTCCGATTCGAATTCAATCCAATTAATTCCACAATCGACATTAAATCACATTCCCGAATGATTCTAACTCATCCAATGAATCAAAAATCAAAAAATCCAAGACTAAATAGGGCACTTCTTATTCGGCCAAGCCTACTCAATTTGGGGAAAAATGTTCCAAACACAAATTCATGAAATTGATCCAATCAATATTCAATTAAACATGTATTAAGCATACTCAAACATCCAATTCATTCAAATCATGCTCAAATACAAATTACCCAAATTTTAAGCCCTAAACTTTTTCATGCTCAAACCTTGCTCTAGATTACATTGTTGGTTTCTATTAAGGTCCCAAGATCAATAATAAGCATGAAATATGTGCGAATACAAATCGACGAAGTTGCGGAATACTCACATCGATCGGTTGAGCGACGCGCGAGGCAACAAAAATCTTCACTGCCCACTGTCAGGGTCACGGCAAACTGCAGTTCCAAGCTCACTGGTTTTTGGTTTTTGCCTCCAAATTTTGAGCTCCAAGCTTCGTCAAACGATTCCCTGCTCATGGGTGGACTTCCCTATCACCTTCGCATGTCTTGTAAGTGTGCTAGCACTTGTGATTTTGCCACAAAATCCCACTCTTGCTTCCCTTCACTGCTCGGTTTTGTGAGCAAAACCATAAGAAGAAAAGGCAGTGAACTGCCGATAGAGAGAGGAGAATATGGAGAGAGAGAGAGATATGATAAAAAATGTGTTGTATGAGTTGTTAAAAGAAAAGTGTATCTAATACACAAAAATTAAATTCAAAACTCAATTTCCAAAAGTCAAATATCAATTAAAAATTGATAAATGTCTTTCAAGCTTTCAAAAGCTTTTCCAACAACTCACATCAAGTCACATCACTCAATCAAGTGACAACTTGTCACATCACTCAAAGTGACATTTGATTTGACGCTTGATGCGACTAGCGATTTGACGTTTGATTTGACTTGCGTGCCGCATTCGAATTCGAAATGCGAATGCGCTCGCAAATAATCTCGGGCTCGGGTTCGCTAAATCCAAATTAATGAATTTCCGTTGCGTCGTAATTAAATGATTACGCCTAGTGAAATCACTATTCACGTCGCTAACGAATTAATTCTAAATTAATTCGATCGCCCGATTTAAAATCTAATTTTAATTCCGCGTCGAAATCTAATTTCGATTAATATATCAAATATATTAATTTATCGATTAATTCCAAATATATCAAATATATTAATTTATCGATTAATTCCAAATTAATCATTATCTCTCTTTAATGGATATTTTATCCCGGATAAAGTATCTCGGCAATTAATCCCAGATTAATTTTCTCTCTCTTCTAATTAATCCCAGATTAATTTAGAATGCGAGTCATACGTCATCGGTGAATCTTTGGGAAGTGACCTATGTGATCCTCGGATATGTTGGTAGTAAATTCGGTCGTCGGACTATCCGAACACGTAAGGACCTCGTACTACGTTTATACCGATTTATAAGACAAGGTTGGCCTCTAGCAAAGCGCCATGCCTTCCCAATTCTCCGGAAACATCCTTACAGGAATAAAGGATCTATATCAGGCGTAGTATACGTAGTATTGCATATTTCTGTCCAGTACCGGATGATCACGTGTTAGGCCTGGGGTTGGAATTGTGTCTGCCCCGTACGAAGCACATGTCGGATGTCTGGTAACTAGTCTCTATAATCGGATAAACCTGACCTTGTCATTTTATCCTGATGACTGCAGTACTTAAGAGTACTAGTACCGTATCCTACGTGACCACCATCTCCATATGACTGGAGTGACACTTTCTTCTTGACATCACACCCAACACACTACGATTCTCAATATACCAAACATTGGCGTACAAAGAACCTGTTAAAGCCCTGGACGACCTCAACTAAAGTATATTGATTGTCGCAAGTATTAGAGGTGCAAGTCTCAGGTTAAGACCAAATACACCTACCCTGATTTCGGACTTCCATAGACACATAGTCATACTACCAATGGAATTCCGAGGGGTCTATCCAGAGCGAAGCTTTTTCCCGTACCATCGGTAAAACACAACCTCCTATTACACTTGCACGAGTATCATATACCCAGATATATGAGAACTATGTCGTTGTGCCTTCACAACGCGCACAAGTGTAATACTAGTCTTTTACATATTTATCGATGTCCAATCTCGATAATACTCTGACTAGGGATATTTAATGACTTATCCTTCGTGGACTGATATTGTCTTATATCATTCTCCGTCCATGAACAAATCATAGGGACCTCCTATCATTTATACATCTAGGTGATCTAATCACAAATGATAAGAGTGCAATCTCCTTTGTCACATAATTAATTTGTACAACAACCCAATGATCTGTACAAATAGTGACGCTATGGGTCATAATTGTCCAACAGTTTTGATCCCAACAGATTATTCTAAGGTCGATGTCATTCTCAGCATATTTATATATCAATCTAATATGCATAATGACATTACCATTAACAATGTTGAAATGAATATATAGTTTTTTTATTAGTAAATAACAAAATATAATGTACAATATATTATTTGGATTGGCTTTCTAAGCACAAACTCCAATAAAATCCCACTTGCTTAGTGACAATCCAGATGGTACCAAAGTCTCATCTCCTCCAAATTTTTATCGAATAACTTAGGAGATAAGGCGTTAGTAAGCGGGTCTGCTTTGTTGTGTTGTGCTTGAACCTTTAAGACCATTATGTCTTTTCGTTCAATAATAACTCTAATCACGTAATATTTCTTTTCCTTGTGTTTAAACTTGGCATGCGCTCTTGGCTCATTAGCCTGTGCAATGGCTCCTCTATTATCACAGTATAGTAGGATCGAATCTGCAATACTTGGCACAATGCCAAGTTCAGTGATGAAATTTATAAACCAAACAGCTTCTTTAATAGTTTCCAAAGCCGCTATAAATTCTGCCCCAGTGGTAGAATCAGCTGTTGAACCTTGCTTTGAACATCGTCAATTAATCGCACCGCCATTAAGGGTAAATATATATTCGGATGTAGACTTTCTATTATCCAAATCTCCCTGGAAGTCAGAGTGTGTATAACTCTTAACTTGTAGCTCATCTTTCGCACATATTAGAAACTTATCCTTAGTACCCTAAATATATTTCAGGATATATTTCACGACTGTCCAATGATTATTACACGATCAGATTAATATTAGCTAGTAACACTATTGTCGAAACTGGTATCAGGTCTTGTACATACCATAGGATATATAATGCTTCCAATATAAGAAGTATATGGCAAGTTAAACATTCTAACTCTCTGTTCCTTAGTCTGAGGTTTCATTTTCTTTGGAAATGCCATCTCGAAAAGGTACATTTATGCCTTATAGTTGGTAAAACCAAACATTTCTAACATTTATCTATGTACGTGGATTGCGACAACCCTATAAGCTTCCTTAATCTATCCCGGTAGAGCTTTATACCCAGTATATAGGAAGCTCCACCAATGTCTTTCATTGAGAAGTTCTTCCAAAGTAGGCTTTCACACTTTGCATCAATCCCATATCATTCCAATGATAAAGATATCTTTTACATACAATACAAGGAATATTATCATGCTCCCACTAATTTTCTTATAAAAACACAATTCTTCCTCGTTCTTAATGAATCCAAATAATCTAATTATCTCATCAAAATGACGATTGTACCTTCGGAATGCCTATTTAAGTTCATAAATAGACTTCTTGAGTTTACAAACCAACTTTGAACTCTCACTGGATATGAAAATCTCTGGTTGTTATATATAGATATCATACTCGAGTCTAATATCGCGAATATTTTTCAGAACAGTTCTAGAAACTTTCCGAATTGAAGATTGGAATTTGGAACTTATTGATATTCGAAAATAAGGCTCTAGTTATGGGAAAATAGATTGGAATATTTTTAAGTAAAGTTTCATCGCGGTGGATAATGCGTGATTTCAAGAACCGGTTAAGCGATTTCTGATTTTATTATTATACGCGTAAAAGTTTCTTGTTTCGGTTTTAAAGATAGCAAACAAACTTCTATTAAGCTGATTTTAGAACCATCGAACTCGATTTTCCGAAAGGAACAACTTTTGTGTTGAACACTTTTTGAAATTTACAGCAGAAGGGCTTCGCAAATGTGAATTTCTGTGAAAGACCAATGACAGATGCCTCATTGTAATTTTCGGGGGTCAGAATGTAATTTTCTGAATTGTCTATAAATACCCCATAATTTTCAAAAATTGCCAAAATGATAAAGTTCCTAAAACTTTCAAACTCGACCTCCCATCCCCTAAATTCTCTCCGCCAATTTCTGCTTGAGTAGGCCACTCCCAAGCCACCGCTGGTTGGCGCACCACCCTAGAAAGATGTGTCGGAGCTCCACCATCCTCCATCTGCCAGCGGCGATGTAGAAAACGCCGGCACCAGTGAGAAACAAAGGTGAAGACGCACGCACATGGGTGTTCCGATCCTGGCTCGTCCCTCCATTTCACGATCCGAGCCAAATCGAAGCTCTCGAAGAGTATTAAAAGATGGCGGTGATGATTTTTCTGATCCATGGTCGGTTCCACGCAAAACAAAAAAAAAAGTAGCGGTGAATAGTAACATTGAATGAACAGTACCTCCGATCAAAATTCCATTGATTCCAGCATGTTCGTGGGATCGTTTGGAGTTCGTATATGGCCTCGAAATCTTGGTAAGACCTCCCGATAAAAATTCGTTAATTTCAAGTTTTCCGTTAAATGTTCGGATGTTTCCAGTAGCTTCGTAGGGTAGCATAATGATTTAAATTGAATTGTTTGAGTATTAGTATATTGAATATGTTTTATGGTAGAATCCGAGAGAAATCAGAGCGAATTGGATCGATCCGATTAGTAAGCAAGTTTCCGGTAAAAATCTGGTTTCCATGCATTTGTGCATTGATGAACGTAATTAAGGATATAGGTTAATTATGATGATACACTAGTATTTGAGTTATTCAAGAAAGGTTCCGAGGGCTTAGGATCGTGCAGGATTTTACAGAAGATTTATCAAAGACTTCTCCAAGATTGCTAAACCTCTATGCAATATGCTGGAGAAAGATGTGCCTTTCAATTTCACCAAAGAATGCCACAAAGCTTTTGAGATCTTGAAACAGAAGCCGGTCTCTGCCCCCATCATAGTAGCACCGGACTGGACCCTTTCATTTGACGTAATGTGCGATGCTAGTGATTTTGCTGTAGGTGCAGTTTTGTGACAACACAAAGCAAATATTTTCAACACCATTTACTACTCTAGCAGAACTCTGAATGAAGCACAACTCAACTACACAACAACTGAAAAGGAGCTGCTCGCAGTTGTGTTTGCTTTTGATAAATTCCGCTCTTATCTGATGGGTCCCAAGGTGGTGGTCTACACAGATCATTCAGCAATCAAATACTTGATCGCGAAGAAAGATGCCAACCCTAGATTGATTTGTTAGGTGCTTATGCTGTAAGAATTTGACGTGGAGATCTGAGACAGGAAAGGGACAGAAAACCAAGTGGCAGATCATTTATCGAGGCTCGAAAATGGAGAAACAACTGGCAAGGAGATAACAATCAAAGAAACTTTTCCAGATGAACAATTGTTTTCCATCAAACAGTAAGAAGTCTCGTGGTATACTGACTATGTAAACTATATAATATCAGGAAAATGGTCGTTGGAATGGACACATCAGCAAAGAAATAAGTTCTTCAAAGAAGTCAAGCACTATGTTTGGGATGAGTCGTACCTGTTCAAATGATGTGCTGATCAATTACTGAGATGTTGTGTTCCACAAGATGAGGTCAATAGTGTCCTACAGCATTGTCATTCATCATCATATGGTGGACACTTCAGCGGAGATAAAACTGTTGGAGTTTCTAGAGGTCCCAAGATCAAAACTCAAGCATGAATCATAAGCGAATACAACGACGGAAGTGCGGAATACTTACATCGAGCGGTTGAGAGATGATTTGGGCAACAAAACGAACTGAAATTCTGCTCACTGCCCACTGCTCATGTGCGTGAACTGCAGCAGTTTGTGCTTCTATTTTGCGCCATTTTGATAAAGAAAAACGAGCTTCAAGCTTCATCAAAAACGTTCCCTGCTCATGGGTATACTTCCCTTATCACCTTGGCATGATCCCGGAGTGTGCTAGCACTCTTGTTTTTCCACAAAACACACTTGCTTCCCTCCATTTTCTTTTATTTTGTTCGGCAGTTCACTGCCTCTTGAAAACCAGAAAATGGCGTGAGAGAGGAGAGGAGAAGAAGAGGAGAGAGTGCCTTTTTCAATTTTCATTTTCTCCTTTTGTTGTTTCAAAAACCGTGAGAAGCAAAAATGAAAAGCAATGATAAGATATCAAATACCAAAATGAATTTTTAATTAAAAAACCCTTCAAAAACCGTGAAAGGTTTTCCCTCCAAAGGAAAATTCATCATATGCCATCATTATCTCACATTGAGAATAGAGACAATGTATCATCCCATAAAGGTGACTAGATACATCCATCATCTATTCGTGTCAAGTAATGAGACTTCGCGATGTGATTTGCGGATTCCACCCGTTTCAAAATACGAATGTGTCCGCAAACACTTTCGGGCTCAATTTCGCTAATTCTGAATTAACGAATTTCCGTCGCGACGAGAATTAAATAATTTCGCCTAGCGAAATTACTATTCACGTCGCTAACGAATTAATTCTAAATTAATTCGCTCACCCGAATTAAAATCTAATTTTAATTCCGCGTCGAAATCTAATTTCGTTTAATATATCAAATATATTAATTCCTCGATTAATTCCAAATCAATGTTTCTCTCTCTTCAATTGATATTTTATCCTAGATAAAGTGTCTCCGAAATTAATCCCAGATTAATTCTCTCTCTCATCATATTAATCCCAGATTAATATAAGTGCGAGTCATACGTCATCGGTGAATCTTTGGGAAGCGACCCATGAGATCCCCGGATATGTTGGCAGTCAAATCGGTCATCAGACTATCCGAACATGTGAGTACGAAGTACTACGTTTTACCGATTTACAAGACAAGGTTGGCTTCTAGCAAAGCACCAAGTCTACCCAATTCTCCGGTCATATTCATCTAAGAATATTTAAGATCTGTATCAAGCGTAGTATACAATTGTATTGTGCATATCGGCCCAGTATCGAATAGTCACGTGCTAGGCCTAGGGCTGGATAAGTGTCTGCCCCGTACGAAGCACATGTCGGATGTCTGGTAACTAGTCTCTATAATCGGATATACATGACCTTGTCATAATATCCCGATGGCCGCGCAGCACTTAAGAGCACTAATACCGTATCCTGCGTGACATCATCTCCACTATGACTGGAGTGATACTTCCGTCTTGACATCACATCCAATACACTACGACTCTCTGATAAACCCAGAAGTGGTGTACGCAGAACCGGTTAAAGCCTGTACAACCAAGACCAAAGTCTATCGATTATCGTAAGTATTAGCGATGTAAGTCTCAGGTTAAGACTATACACACCTACCTTGATTTCGGCCTCCCATAGACACATAGTCATAATACCAATGGGATTCCGAAGGGTCTATCCAGAGCGAAGCTGTTTCCCGTACCATCGGTGAAACACGACCTCCTATCGCATTTGCATAAGTCTCCAACACTTATATATATGAGAACTATGCCGTTGTGCCCTCACAACGCACACAAGTGCAATACTAGCCTATTTCGCATTATCGATGTCCATTCTCAATAATACTCCGGCTAGGGATATTTAATGATTAATCCTTCGGGGACTGATACTGTCTCATATCATTCTCAGTCCAGGAACTAATCATAGGGACCTCTCTTCATTTATATATATCTATGGTGATCTAATCACAAATGATGAGAGTGCAATTTCCTTGTCACATAGTTAATTTGCTACAACAACACAATGATCTGTGCAAATAGTGACGCTATGGGTCATTTTGTCCAACAAAAACTGCAGCCAAAGTCTTACAATTAAGTTTGTTCTGGCCCACTCTGTTTAAAGATGCTTACTTATTTGCTCTTCAATGTCACAGGTGCCAGAGATCGGGAAATATTTCGAGGAGAAATGAAGGACCTCT
Organism: Zanthoxylum bungeanum; assembly: GCA_019454045.1. Classification (NCBI taxonomy): domain Eukaryota; kingdom Viridiplantae; phylum Streptophyta; class Magnoliopsida; order Sapindales; family Rutaceae; genus Zanthoxylum; species Zanthoxylum bungeanum. The sequence continues at coordinate 210,388 of SKCR01036380.1, forward strand.
GCAAAACATTCTAGAAGTGGAGATATTTGACGTATAGGGGATTGATTTTATGGGACCCTTTGTTCCATCATTCGGAAATATATACATACTAGTTGCATTAGACTACGTCTCCAAATGGGTTGAAGCAATAACACTGCCATCAAATTATTCAAAAGTGGTGATAAAATTCCTTAAAAAGAATATTTTCACTCGCTTTGGAACACATCGAGCAATTATCAATAGTGGTGGCACACACTTCTGCAACAAATACTTTGATGCACTCCTATCCAAATACGGAGTTACTCATAAAGTTGCCACTACTTACCATCCGTATTCAAATGGACAGGTTGAAGTTTCAAACAGAAAGATCAAAAGAATTTTGGAGAGAACCGTTGGATCAACAAGGAGGGACTGGTCTACAAAACTAGATGACTCACAATGGGCCTACCGGATAGCTTACAAGACACCTATTGATATGTCCCCTTATCGAATGGTGTTTGGGAAATCATGTCATCTGCTAATGGAGCTTGATCATAAAGCGTACTCGGCAATGAAGAAGATAATTCCTGATCTACAAGCAGCAGGAGAGACATGGCTCAATCAACTCAACGAATTGGAGGAATTTCGCCTACATGCTTATGAAAATTCCAAACTGTACAAAAAAAAGACCAAGAAATGGCATGATAAGAAAATAGTACGTAGACAACTGGAACTAGGGCAGCATGTGTTATTATACAATTCAAGGTTGAAACTTTTCCCTGAAAAGCTGAAATCAAGATGGTCAGGTCCATTTGTGATTACTCAGGTGTTACCTTATAGAGTATTTTAGATATACAACTCCAAATCCAACAATAAATTCAGGGTAAACAGCTAGCGTGTCAAGCACTACTGGAGAGAATCATTTGAGCGATAAAATGAAAGTGTCACTTGCATATCCAACCTAATGTTCGGGCAGTCATGTCTAGCTGACGACGTTAAATTTAGCGCTAGTAGGGAGGCAACCCATGCAATTTGTATATATATTGAGATTTGGTGTGTTTTATTTTTTTGTGTTTAATTTTTGTAGGCAATGTCACATTTTAGTATGGAAAACGCTCTCGCAAATCTTCACAAGTAATTTCTTTCTCTCCCTCAAAACTCTCTGATGAAAGTCTACAAAGCTCGCATGGAACGAATGAGACTTTTGATGATCAAAGGTATTCCTAATGACGTTCGTTGGATTATTGAAGCACGAGTCCGATTGGCAGGTGAGTCTTCTGACTCTTTTATTTCATATCTGTCTGGTTTAGGAAAAAACACCTATGCTAAGAAAATAAGAGCTAAAAGATTAGGTGTTTGCTATAAATATGCAAGCATGATATGTAATACTCATCGTCTTTCTTTAGGAATGGTGTCTGATAACCGCGATGATAAAATTAAATTCATTAGGGATGGCATGAGTTAGGAGTCTTTAGATGACATATCATTGACTCTTGAGACGCATCCCAGTTGATATATGTATCACGTAATTCGCATATTACATACACGGTTTCGAAAAAGAAAGGCAACAATTAAGTCTCGGGAATCTGAATTTAAAAGACCATGTTTGCCAGTTTATAAGAAAATTGGATGGGAAGCTTGTCCCTGACGCATAGATGTCATTCAAGTCATTAATATTTGTAAATATTATTATCTCTTTGTCTTTAACTAATAATTGTGATTTGTTTTGTTATATTCTTTTATTTTCTATGACAGGATCCAGACTTTTTGACTTTCACGATTTATTTTATTGTTTCGCTAATAATTATTATTTGGTAGGTATTAGTGCTATTATTACTCACCCTTTTTCAGGTTCTATAAATTCAACTCGTCATTGCACTCTTGAAGACATCCAAATTTGAGAAAGAAATATATAAAAAAAATGGAAGCAACTTCAAGAAGGCGAGTTGTAAACATCTGTGTGTTTTGCGGTACTAGTGTTGGTTCTAAACCATAATTCGTTGAGGCAACACAAGAATTGGGTAGTGTCATAGCTGAGAGGAATATGCACCTAATATATGGTGGTGGCAATCTTGGACTGATGGGTGTGTTTTAAGGGCCGTACAGGAAAAAGGTAGTGAAGTTTTGGGAATCATCCCAAAACCTTTGGCAAAGGTGAATCTTAAAGGACCATCAAACGGAGAGGAATGTGTCGTGACAGGTATGTCTGAACGACTAGTTGAAATGATTAATCGTGTTGATGCTTTTATTGCTTTGCCAAGTGGCTTGGGCACGATGGAGGAAATTTTTACAGTGCTTACTTGGGCGAACTTGAACATACACTAGAAACCAATTGGACTGTTTAACGTTGATGGATTTTATGACTTTCTTTGTATGTTTCTTGATGACGCCGGGAGGAATGGGTTTGTTTCAAAACCTGTAAAAGATATCCTCTTCACTGCCAGAACATTCCATGATTTAATTGACCAACTCTTAGCCTTTGAACCAAAAATTAACCCTATCATTTCCAAGATAAACTGGTCCGGTAATGATCGTGGTAAGAAGCGTCGGATAAATTTGGATCTTAACCTTTAATTTTCTTTTTAGGTATAAAATTTCAGATAACCAGGTACTGTTTTCTAAACTCTTCTTCTACTTTTTAGAAATTGGAGATAATGTCTCAATTAGGTTTGGGGGAGGGGAATAGTTGATTAGGATCTTATTTTATTTTTTTCGTTGTGTTGTTTTTGCTTGGTTTTTAGTCAAAAAATTTAAAAAAATTAAAAAATATATAAAAAAATATTTTATTTTTTTGTTTTTAACTTGATTAATCAGGTGGAATGGTGTTTGAGATAGCTGTGTAAGGAATTTCCACTCCTGAGACGTATCTCAACTTATTTCGTAACAATTTATTTTTGTTTATTCCTTTTGAATTATTTAATTTGTGAATTCTCCTTAATACTGACTAAATTGGATCTTCATATGCTCAGTTGACAGGTATTATCACACATGCATGGTAACATACGGCCATGAGTTGTAATTGAAAAGTTTGTAACATTCAGTGCTTTAGTTTAATTAGAGGAAGCATCTGAAAAAGCGATGAAATAAAAAACATCTGAGATTCGAGTAATTAAGTCCATAGAGATGTTTTAACACCTAGTGCCCTAAAGCCAACTTGTTTGGGAGTCACTGGCCCAAAGCTCGCTTCATGGATTGAAGATGTTGTAAATAAAAAAAAAAGATATCTGAAATCTGAGTAATTAAGTCTGTAAGGGTGTCTTAACACCCAGTGCCCTAAAGCCAACTGCCCAAAGCTCGCTACATGGATTGAAGATGTTGTAAATAAATAAACAAAAATAAAAATCCATTGCTAAAAAAAATGTGAATTCTGATATAATTTTAGGATAAAAATATTACTCTCTTTTCAAATACACTTACAAATATTGTAGGGCATAATGATTTGATTAATACTTTGTTGGTTGTGTATATGGAGAATGGTAAAAAATAATGGAGAATTTATTTATTTGGTAATTTAGAAAGAAAAAAAACATCTATTAACTTGGATAAGAGTTTTACTTGTTTAGTCACTAACTTGTTTGATCTTTTTGGTTTTGTGTGCATTTGACGTTTGTGGGTATCGTTGTTGTAAGCCCTCACGAGACTACAACTCGTCCACTAGGGACACCTCGGGGTTTAAAGGCTTGTTGCATATGCTAAATGCAACCGTAATCCCTACGAAAGTGGCTTAGTTTAATTTTATTTTAAAGTTGGTTATTGTATTTTATTTTGTTGTTTTGCTCGAGGACTAGAAAAATGTTAGGTTTGTGGGTGTGATAAGCGGAAAATATATCAATATTTATCGCCCCTTTTACTTAATATTTTGTATAGTTTCTTGAGATTTGTGAATATTTTATTGTGTTTTGTGTATTTTGTTGATAAATAAGGTTTCAGGACTCACTGGAATCAAATCGGGGCCAAAACAGTGAAAAAACGGATAAAAAGGGCAAAATTATCATTTCAGCGTCGCGACGCACACAACCTCTACATCGTAACACGCTGAGGTAATTAGCCTGCCAATACGCGTCATCATGACGTCAGTAATTATTATGCAACCAACCAACACGTGTCCATATTGACATAAGCAATGACTTCAGCGTCGCGACGCGTACAACTTCATGTGTCGCCACTCCGAGCCAATAATTCAGCCGACTGCCACTTGTCATCATTTCATCAAATCAACGGCACATCGTGACGCGAAAGGGTTATGCGTCGCGACGCGTGGACCAAAATTTGACCTATAAATTGAGGCCGAATTCATTTGAAATTTTTATACCTTCTTATGGGGATTTTCTTAAGAATACTAAGAAGATTGTATATTTTTTGTTTATTTACAACCTTCTTGTATTTAATTTTATTTTAGGCAATAGTTCTTTCTTTATTTTACTTTTTAGTATGAGGAGTTAACTCCCCTCTGCTGGGGTGAAAGGTAAAGCTTTTAATACTGATATCTAGATTAATCTCCTTTAATTATAATTTATAAACTACTTTAACACTTGACTTAATGGGATACCACATTTATGGTCGGTTGGACTTAATTAAATTGATTTTAACCTGACTAAATTGGATATCGTCTTTATGGTCGGTTGGAATTAATCATAAATTTGACTTAATCAGGATACCGCCTATATGGTCTGTTGGTAGTGTCATGCAAAGTTTATATATTATAATAAGGGAGATATCTAAATTAGAAGTAATAAAAATGGATCCTCTTGTAAGGGTTCCTAGAACATGCCAAGGATCTATTAAGCATAAAATAGTGTGAATAATCAAAGTAAGTGTACGGAAAAATACTTACTTTGATCGGCTAAGTAGGAAGTAGAGATTTCAAAAATTTGCCTTTGAGAAGTGCTCCAAGCCTTCCTTTGAATTCCAAACTCTAGGGATAAGTTTCCCTAACACCTTTGTTGACTCCTTTGTTGTGCTAGCAATCAAGATTTTTGAAGCAAAAATCATCAACCAAGAACCCTAGGCTCTCGGCAATTTGAGAGAATGAGATGGGAGAGTTTTGGTCTTCACCAAGGGAGGGATATAGTGTATTGTTTTTGATTTTGTGTTTTGTATATGATTTCTAAAATCAAATTAACATTTACCAAAAAATCAAGTTGGTATATGTCTTTCAAAAATCAAGGTAATGTGTTTTACAAGCTAACAAAATCTCTACCAACTTCTATCAACCAAAAGTGTATAAAGTTGACTAGTGATGTGACTAGGTGGTCCCCACTTTAAATTCAAAATTCGAGTGGGCCCGCAAAATAAATTTTGGGCTCGGGTTCGTTGATTCCGAATTAACTAATTTTCCGTTGCGACTTAATTAAATCAATTTAATTAAATAATAATTCCTCGCAAAATTATTACGAAAGTCGCTCGCGAATTAATTCTAAATTAATTTGTTCGCCCGAATTAAAATCCAATTTTAATTCCACTATGAAATCTAATTTCATTTAATATATCGAATATATTATTTAATCGATTAATTCCAAATTAATCGTTCTCTCTCTACTATTCGAATTTTATCCCAGATAAATTCTTACCGTAATTAATCCTAGATTAATTTTCTCTCTCTCACAATTAATCCCAGATTAATTCTGCTCGAGTCAAACGACATCGGTGAATCTTCGGGAAACGACCCATGAGATCCCTGGATATGTTGGCAGTAAATCTGGTCGTCGGACTATCCGAACACGTGCGTACCCTGTAACATGTTCTTATCAATTTATAAGACATAGTTGGCTTCTAGCAAAGAACCATGCCTACCCAATTCTCTAGAAATATTCTTTTAAGGAATACATAATCTATATCAAGCGTAGTATACCAAGTATTGTGTATTACGATCCAGTATCTGATGTCACATGCTAGGCCTGGGGCTGTAATAATGTCTGCCCCGTACGAAGCATATATCAGACCACTAGCAACTAGTCTCTTTAATTGGATAATCATGACCTTGTCATATTATCCCGATAGTTGCAACATAATCGAGTACCAGTTATGTATCCCTGTGTGATCATCATCTCCATATGACTGAAGTGATACTTCCATCTTGACATCACACCCAATACATTACGATTCTCAATAAACCCAGAAGAGGCGTACACAGAACCTGTTAAAGCCCTGGATGACCAAAACCAAAGCGTACTGATTGCCGCAAGTATTAGGGAAGCAAGTATCAGGTTAAGACCAAATACACCTACCCTGATTCGGATTCCCATAGACACATAGTCTACTACCAATGGGATTTCGAGGGGTCTATCCAGAGCGAAGATATTTCTGTACCATCGGTAAACAGAACCTTCTATTACACTTGCATGAGTATCCAATACCCAAATATATGAGAACTATGTCGTTACGCTTCCATAACGTGCACAAGTGTAATACTAGCCTATTCCGCATTATCGATATCCAATCTCGATAATACTACCACTAGGGATATTTAATGATTAAACCTTTAGTGGATTGATATTGTCTCATATCTTATTAATCCGGAACTAATCATAAGGACTTTTATCATTTATATATATAAGTAATCTAATTACAAAATGATAAAATAACAATTTCTTTTGTCACATAGTTAATTTGTACAAAAACCACAATGTCTTTTACAAATAGTGATGCCATGGGTCATAATTATCGAACAATCTCCCACTTGGCCTATAGCCAATCACACAAGTATCTAACACCTGAACTATGTACATGTCGCTCAAAATTTTGCTGAGGAATAGCCTTCGTCAGCGGATCTGCAATGTTGTCATCTGATGCGACCTTCTCGATCTTCACATCGCTACGATGTATGATCTCACGAATCAGATGGTAACGTCGAAGTACATGCTTGGATCGTTGATGGGACCGCAGTTTCTTAGCCTGCGCTATAGCCCCGTTATTGTCACAATACAAAGGAACCAGCTCAGCTGCTAACGGAACTACTCCTAATCCAATTAGGAATTTACGGATCCAAACTGCCTCTTTTGATGCCTCAGCTGTAGCGATATATTCCGTTTATGTTGTTGAATCGGCAACAGCCTCTTGCTTGGAAGATTTCCGGTTCACTGCTCCGTTATTCAAACAAAATATGTACCCGGATTGTGACTTACAGTCGTCTTTATCGGTTTGGAAACTTGCATCGGTAAACCCAGTTACCTCAGGTTCTCTATCTCCATAAATTAAGAAAGCATACTTAGTTCGTCAAAGATACTTAAAGATGTTCTTAACCGCAACCCAGTGTCCATCACCTGGATCAGCCTGATAGCGACTACACATGCTCAAAGCATACGAGACATCAGGTCGCGTACATATCATGGTATATATGATCGATCCAACTGCAGAAGAGAACGGGATCCGACTCATGTTGTCTCTCTCATCTTGAGTTTTAGGACACATGTCCCTAGATAGAGTGACGCCATATGACACTGGCAACAATCCCCTCTTAGACTGTTCCATGTTGAATCTCTTCAACACTTTGTCAATGTATGTGCTCTATGAGAGTCCAAGTAGCTTTCTAGATCTATCCCGGTAGATCTTTATTCCCAGATAAAGGCTGCTTCTCCCAGATCTTTCATGGAGAATTTTAATGAAAGCCAAGCTTTCACCTATTGTAGCATGGGAATGTCATTGCCAATAAGCAATACATTATCAACGTAAAGGACAATGAATGTCAGTTCGCTCCCACTAACCTTCTTATATACACAAGGATCATCTTCATTTTGAATGAAATCATATTCTTTTATGATCTCATCAAAATGTTGGTTCCAAGAACGCGATGTTTGCTTCAATCCAAAAATGGATCGATTTAACTTGCAAACCTTGTTTGCATGTTTTGGCACGAAAAAACTGTCAGGCTGTTGCATATAAACATCCT